>ML269152.1:54371-79134 GCA_005239495.1 Nicotiana undulata
GTAGGTAAGGATGACACACGTTCCATCGAACATGTGTAACTGATAGATGGCTTGAAATGTAGCCTGATCAGTGTGTCACAATTGTGTGACAGAGGTAACCTTGTCGCTTTCACTTCCACAAAATGTTTTGTGATCAACCTGCTTACTGACAAGATTGTTTTGCAGGGAAAGAGAATGAATAATATCTATGTCATAGACTTGTCCACACTGTCTAAAAATGAAATTACTTGCTTAAGTGTGTTGGACAGTGATCCCCTCCTGTGTCACAAAAGACTTGGTCACGCAAGTCTAAATCAGCTAAACAAACTAGTCTCTAAAGACTTAGTGGTAGGGCTTCCTAACATTAAGTTCAAGGAAGACAAAGTTTGTGAGGCATGTGCAAGGGGGAAGCAGGTAAGATCTTCTTTCAAAAGTAAGAAAATGGTCAGTACCACCAGGACGTTGGAACTGGTTCATATGGACCTATGTGGTCCTATGAGAACTCTGAGCAGAGGTGGTAAGAAATATGTAATGGTGCTAGTTGATGACTATTCAAGGTTCACTTGGACCTTATTTCTGACATCTAAGGATGAAGCATTTGATATGTTCACCTCATTTGTTAAGAAAACTCAAAATCAGTTAGGAAATCAACTAGCATCAATAAGATCTGATCATGGTACTGAATTTGAGAATGCAAAGTTTGCTGAGTTCTGTGATGAACATGGTATCAATCACAACTTTTCTGCCTCTAGAACCCCACAACAAAATGGGGTTGTTGAAAGAAAGAATAGAACTCTTGAAGACATGGCAAGAACCATGCTTCTTTCTAGCAAACTACCCCACAGCTTCTGGGCAGAAGCAATAAACACTGCATGCTACATAATAAATAGATGCATGACCAGGCCACTGGTAGAGAAAACTCCTTATGAATTACTTAAAGGGAGAAAGCCCAACATATCCCACCTTAGGGCTTTCGGATGCAAGTGCTTTGTGCACAATAATGGCAAAGATTCCCTAGGTAAATTTGATCCCAGAAGTGATGAGGGAGTATTCTTGGGATATTCATCACATAGCAAAGCTTATAAAGTGTATAATAAAAGAACTATGTGTGTAGAAGAGAGTGTGCATGTTGTCTTTGATGAAACTAACACTCTTTCTGAGAGACAGGAACCAGAAGATGAGGAGCTTGGACTGGTGAGAAGCAGTGAACACATTGAAGCAAATATGGAAGATGGAACAGGTGATGGACCAGGTCCAACAACCCCAAGCAACATGACAGGGGGAACTCAACATGTGAACCTTGGCCCTGATCCTGTTCCACAACAACAAGACACCATGGAACTATCTAGAAGTGAACAGTTGGTGCTCAAACCACACAGATATCAGAGTTCTCACCCTCTTGAGAACATCATAACAGATTTGACATCTGGAATCAAAACAAGATCCTCCTTGAAAAATCTGTGTGCGTTTGATGCCTTTCTATTCTTGATTGAACCAAAGAACATTGGTGAAGCCCTACAGGATGCTGACTGGTTAAATGCCATGCAAGAAGGGATGAATCAATTTGAAAGAAGTCAAGTATGGCACTTAGTACCCAGACCACTAGACAAATCAGTGATTGGCACAAAGTGGGTCTTCAGGAACAAGCTCGATGAGGATGGAACTGTTACAAGAAACAAGGCTAGACTGGTTGTTCAAGGATACAGTCAAGAAGAGGGAATTGACCATGATGAGTCCTTTTCCCCTGTGGCAAGACTGGAGGCAATCAGACTTCTTATAGCATTTGCTGCACATATGGAATTCACTCTCCATCAGATGGATATTAAGAGTGCCTTTCTCAATGGCTATCTGAAGGAAGATGTATTTGTCAAACAGCCTCCAGGTTCTGAAAGCAAGGAGTCACCTGACCACGTATACAAACTTGACAAGGCTCTCTATGGTCTCAAAAGCACCTAGAGCATGGTATGAGCGGCTATCAAAATTTATGCTAGAACATGGGTACAAACGAGGCAAAATTGACAGCACCTTGTTCTTAAAGGAAAAGGGTAAAGAACTCCTGGTTGTGCAAATATATGTGGATGATATCATATTTGGGGCGACCTCTGAAAAATTGAGTAAGGAATTTGTTGTACTTATGGGGAGTGAGTTTGAGATGAGTATGATGGGTGAGCTAAACTTCTTCTTAGGCTTGCAAATCAAGCAAAACTCAAATGGAACAATGATCCATCAACAAAAGTATGTGAAAGAATTGCTCAAGAAATTTAAAATGGAAGATTCAAAGGTGATAGATACCCCAATAGCCACAACTACAAAATTGGATATGGATGAACCTGGTTCATCCGTTGATCAGAAGACGTACATAGGGATGATTGGGTCTCTACTATATCTTACTGCAAGTAGACCTGATATTGTGTTCAGTGTGGGACTATGTGCTAGGTTTCAAGCCAATCCAAAGGAGTCTCATCTCACTACAGTAAAAAGAATTTTGAGATATCTGAAGGGCACCACCGATTTGTGCCTTTGGTATCCTAAAGGTAGTAATTTTGACCTTGTAGGATATGCTTATGCTGATTATGCAGGTTTCCTTGTTGACAGGAAAAGTACTTCAGGCATGGCTCACTTTTTGGGCTCTTGCCTTGTCTCTTGGGCCACCAAGAAACAAAATTCAGTAGCTTTGTCTACTGCTGAGGCTGAGTATGTGGTTGCAGCCTCATGCTGTGCTCAGTTGCTATGGATCAAGCAACAACTCATGGACTTTGGTATAGAGGTTGGATGCATTCCTATTTTCTGTGACAACACTAGTATAATTAGTATGACGAAGAACCCGGTTCATCATAAAAGAACTAAGCACATAGATGTTAGACACCATTTCTTAAAGGATAACTATGAAAAAAGAATGATCTCAATCGAATTTTGTGCTACTGACCAATAAATTGCAGATATCTTTACTAAAGCACTGAGTAGGGAGCACTTTGAGAGAAACCGGCTTGAATTAGGGATGACTAAAATTACCTAATTGAAAAACAAAAAGAAAAAATGTTAGAAAAAAAAAATTAGAAACACTAACATAGATAATCAACCAGACTAATCATTACTCAGTATCATGACTTTACTGCCATACTCACTTGCCATGTATTAATATGATTCCCTGGTTGCTAATGATGTTTTTCTATCTTTGTAAATTGAGGCAAATTAAATACTTTAACACGATGAGTCTGGTTCATCGCTGCTGGTTCATCTGATTGACAAGGTACGTGCTCATCTCCATACATTTATTGAAATAATTATAGTCACACATGAGCAAGACTCTATCCTTATTTGGTTCAATTCAAATGCTCAGTACCTATCGTAAAATGAACCAGTTTCAAGAAGTCTCATCGCTACTTGATTAGCCTAGATTTTGGGGATTCTTAACTGTCTAATCAATGACACTCCTACGTCGATTAGAATCCCTCTTGATTAAATGTTCTGCCCGTTGTATTATTCATATCCACATCTTAAAAAAGGGTCATCATTACCTCCCCTCTTCATAACATAACAAGTAGAACCAAGTTCTTCATTCCTCTAAAAATCAAAACTGATCAAATCTTCGTCTCTCCCTAAAATGTTCATAACAATGTCTTCACCACCCCTGCCTCTTCTTCATTTTCATCATCCATACGTGATTACGATAGAGGACGTGAAAACTCTGAGTCTTATTCCTCATCAGTATATAGTTCACAATCTCCAGTCTGATCTTCAACCCCTGAAAACCCTCCAGTTCTTGAACCCACACCTAACCATACTCCAGCCCCCAGGGCACGAAGAGTGAAAGTTCTTGCAAGAAAATCTGTTGCTTCTGGCTCTCGTGCAAAATTCTTGGAGGAAATTCTTAAAGCCAGCGAAGTTCCTGAGTCTGAATCTTCAAGTGAATCCTTCAAATCCGCTAATGAGGATGAAGCGCCAGGTTCATCCAGTTCTGAGCAAGGTAATCTTGAAGTTGATTCTGAAACTGCTACTACTGAAAACAGGTTTGTGTTGGTTGGGTCAGTTGTTGATGTTGAAGTGCCGGATAGGCAGAGAAAATTGGGGAAAGATAAAATTCTTGAGAGAGAGGGAGAAGGAGGTTTTGTAAGGTGATCTGGGGAGGATGGTACCACTTTGGCTATTTGTGGTCCCGTTCCTGAGATTGTTGAAGAAGGTGTCGAAAATTTAGAGGGAAGCAGCAGGTCTAGAGAGCTTACAAAATCAGCAGATGAACCTGGTTCATCTATCGAGGAGACACTGGCTGAGATGCTGAGGAAGCTGGGGGAGTCTTATAACCCCAAAAAGAAGAGAACTCAAAAGTTCAAGAAAGTCACTACCCCATATCCTCCAAAGAAAAGGAAAGCTTCTGTATCTGTTGATGCTCCTGCCCCAAAAGTTTGTGCTACACAAAGTGCTGTTTGACAAGGTGAAGAAGAGTCAGAAAGGGCTCTAAGAGAGAGCAAGAAAACGAAAGCTTCAAAGGGAAAGGCAAAAGTAGGAGAGACTATTGAGGCTGTTATTGTTGATGATGATACGATGGACCTGGTCCATCATGAGGAGCAGCCTGCTCCAGTTGTGGTTGAGACACCCAAACCCAAGAAGGCTAAGTCTTCTTCAAAGAAGTCAACTGATGTGTCTGCCACACCCTCAAGCACTGGTAAAAGGACCAGGTCCAAGGCCAAGAAAGTAAAGGTTGTTGAAGAAGAAGAAGAAAAAGAATGGAGTGGAGGAGAGGAGGAGATGTCTGGTGAGCAATCTGACAAACTCACCTTGTTTGGCAAGCGTACAATTCTTAAGGGAAAGCTGGTGAAAGATCTGGAAGAATCCGGAATGATCTTTTTGATGGATGCGCTGGATGTACAGGGGTGGAAGGACATGGTCCTTCACCTGGAAGGAAGGCTGGCAAGGAACGAACTGGTGGAGTTTATGGCTAATGCAAGTGTCAAGAATGGCAGGGTGACCTCCATAGTCAAAGGAATTCAGATCACTTTTGATGCAAAGGAACTGGGAGAGATTCTGAATATACCTGCTGAGGGCTACGATGATTACACTAGGCAAATATGGCCTAGTCTTGATGGAATGGCCTCAGCTCTCAACATCACCAGTTTCGTTTGTAAAAATGAGGAGGAACCTGAGCCCAGGCCAGTGTTCAAAAGTGAAATGAAGCCCCAGAATAAGCTCTTCTTCGATTTTGTTATCAAGTTTCTGCTTCCAAGACAAGAGCATAGGCACATCGCCAGGTATATGGACTTGACGCTTATGGAGTGCCTGTATAGGGGAAAGCAGATTAACTAACCAACTTTCATCATTCAACTCTTGGACAGAGTTGTAAATGGAACCAAAGCACACGCTATTCCGTATGGCTTTATTCTGACGATTGTGCTTGCCCACTTTGAGGTTCCTGTGAAGAAAGATGAGATGGCTAATGCTAGGGATTATTTTGGGAAGAACACTTTGCTGACATGTGATTATCTTGTCAATGTTCCTGAGGATGAACCTGGTTCATCTAGGAAGCAACCAGTCAATAGCAAAGTCATGTCATTGGTGCAGGAAGGAGAGATAAAGGATGCGGAGATCCTTAGATTGAAATCTCGCCTTTACGAGGTGGAAGCTGAGCGGGATGCTCTTAGAGTTGAACTAGCCAAGGAGAAGGAGAAAAATGAAGGTGTTCTGCAACAAATGCTTTCTCTCCTTCAAGCCAAGAACCCAACCTCATCTACCCCTACCCAACCTTAGGATGTCCAGAGCCACCAAAACCCCCTCATTGCCCAGTTAGGGATTTGTTCTGTTTATGTTTTTGTTATGTTTTGCTCAAGTTTATGACTTTTTTAGTTCTTTTTGTGTATGGTGTTTGATTACTGACTAATCAATGAATTCTGCTTCTGTTAGTTATTGATTTTGTCTCAGTTTCTTACATAACTTACATTTATTGGTTTCTTTTGATGATTAAATCATGTTTGCACCTGCAGTTGCCTCAATGGCCATGAGTAATTATTAACAAACTCTGGTAAGTTTATCATTTTGCAACTTTTCGATGATGCCAAAAGGGGGAAGAAATGTGCTTTTCAAATTTCAAAATGTTAATGAACCTGGTCTCTCTATGATAAATGCTTAAAACCATACAAAGTGTTTAAAGTGTATACAGGGTTAAGCACAGAGTTTGTCATCATCAAAAAGGGGGAATTTGTTGAGCCAAGTCACTGCATGGTTTTGAAGATTGAAAAATATCTACCCAGTTGAACCAGGTCCATCAGAGCACAGATACTTGAACAGTCCCATTGGCACATGAACCGTCTATGTACAGGAGATAAACGTGATTGTGAATTATCCATGAATCAAGAGTTTGTCTCCTAATGCAAAAAGGTTGCAAATTGATAAGAGGTTAGAGTTCGAGTTCAGCAAGGACAGTAAAAAAGGGAAGAAGTTGAGATAAACACAAACTCTTCCACCAAGGAAGAGTTGCATTAGAATTGAACAGCATATCTCAACGACTAACTCTATAAAGAGTTGAAGCATTGCTGCTGAATAAAAAACGCACAAATACTGAAGTGAATCAAGAACTGAAAGCAAAATTGCTAGAGATATTTTGCAAACAGAATCCTTGTGCGATACAAAAGCTACTGACCATCTAGAAGAACCAGTTCCATCTGTTTGTTTCTCGAGTCTATTTGGTTGTAGTAGGTAATTTAATATTGTATCTTTCATCTTTCTTAGAAGCAATTATAATACGTACACACTGTTCAAGTTAGAGTTAACTTGAAGCTTGTCGCAATTAGCTAGAGGCTAGGTTGCTACAAAGGGATTAGAGTTAGTCTTAGGTTTACAAAAGAGTTTATTTTGTAAATGTTGTTTGGCTCAGAGTTGTAGTGAAGAGTTTGGGAAAATCCTACTGAGGAGTAGGTCGTGGTTTTTTCACCTTTTGAGCCATGTGTTTTCTACGTAAAAATCTCTGTGTTTTTACTTTATTGCATTTATTATTTCGCAACAGTAGAAGTTGGAACACCAAGAAGAACTAGGTTCTTCTAGTAAGACAACGCTCGAAATATTGGACACCACACAAATCACACCCCTCTTGTGTGGCATTGAAGTATAAAACATCACTTGGTATCAGAGTGGGTTATCCTTGAAAAGGCTAACACCTTGGAAAAGATCAAAATGAGTGCACCACCTGGAAACTGGGAGGGTCAATCAACTACAAGGCCACCACTCTTCAATGGCCAGTATTACTCATGGTGGAAGAACAGTATGAAGGACCACCTGATCGGAGAAGACTATGAAATCTGAGACATAGTCATTGATGGTCCTCTAGCTACCATGAAGAAGACTGCTGAAGGTGTAGATGTACCAAAGACTAGAGCTGACTGCACTGCTGAGGATTTGAAGAAATGGGAGAAGAATGCAAAGGCAAAAAAGTGGCTAGTGTGTGGACTAGGTCCACATGAGTATAGCAGAATCCAAAGCTGCACCACTGCCAAAGAAATCTGGAATACCTTGCAAGTATCCCATGAAGGAACACCTCAGGTAAAAATATCAAGAGGTAATCTACTATACTCTCAGTATGAAAACTTCACTATGAAAGAAGGTGAGACAATCCATGAGATGTACACAAGGTTCACAACCTTGACAAATTAACTTAAGTCTCTTGGTAGAGTCATTCTTGAAGAAGACAGGGTAGAAAAGATCCTGACAAAAGTCTTGCCAATTTCCTGAGAAAGCAAAATCACTGCTATCCAGGAATCCAAAAATATGGCAACCCTTAGATTGGACGAGCTAATTGGAAACCTTACTGCCTATGAACTCAGAAGGTAGACAATAAAGATGGATGGTCCAAAGAAGGAGAGGAGTCTAGCACTGAGAATCACTGAGGGATCAGATCTTGAGGAAGATGAGATGGCCATGATTACCAAAGAATTCAGAAACTTTCTCATGAGGAAGAAGGGCATCTCTAGAGGAGGAAATTACAACAAAGCAAAAGCTCCAGAAAGGCCAACCAACGAGGGATGCTACAAGTACGGAAAAACTGACCACCTTATCAAGAATTGTCCTCAGTGGGAATTGGAATGGATAAAGGAGAGATATGAAAGAAGGAACTGGTCCAACCCAAGAAAACCACAACAAAAGCTATGGTTGCTGCTTGGGGGAAAAGTTCAGATGAAGAATCAGAAGATGGTGAAACTGAAGATCAGGCGCTCATGGCAATTGGAGAATCTGATGAGGAATCACATGAAGAACCAGAGGTAAGTATCTCCCATCTTAAAAACAAAATAAAGTTCCTATCTAAAGAAAAACTCTCTGAGTTGCTACTTGATTTTATGGATGATTCTGAAGAAACAACCAAAGAGAAGGATCAACTCTCTAAAGAATGTGCAATGCTAAAAGCAAAATGCATGAACCTGGAAATCAGAGTAAGTGAATCTGAAAAGAAAAACACTGTCTTGTTGAACCAGGTTCATCCACTTGAAACTGAGATTCTAGAACTAAAATCTGAAAACTTAAAACTGAAGCTAGGATCCAGTAAAAAGGTTGTTGATCATTCTCATATCATGTTAGAAGAAAATGTGGGAAAACTAAAAGATAAGATGTATTCCAAGGATGAACAGATAAGAACACTTAAAGAAGAACTTGGCAAAGTCAAACATGAATTAGATCGAACTTGTAAATGGAATAAACCCTCTAATGTCTTGACATGGCTTCAAGAGAATCGTAGTAGAAACCAGAGAGGGCTTGGCTTTGGGAGTCAATTGCCCAAGTGGGATCCCAAAAGCAAGTATCTCACTCTCCAGACTTTTAGAGATAATTAGTTGTATGCAAAGTTTTCAAAATGTGAATTCTTGTTGGATTCAATAGCTTTATTGGGTCATATCGTATCAGCCTAGGGTATTAAGGTAGATCCTAAAAAGATAGAGGCAGTCAAGAACTGGCCTAGACCCACTACAGCCACGGAATCAGGAGCTTCTTGGGTTTGGCAAGTTACTACCGTCGTTTTGTGGAGGGGTTCTCATCCATAGCAACCCCAATGACTAAATTAACTCAGAAAGGTGCCCAATTTAAATGGTCAGATGAGTGTGAGGCGAGCTTTCGGAAGCTCAAGACAGCCTTGACTTCAGCACCGGTGTTGGTGTTACCATCAGGATCAGGTTCCGTCACGGTTTATTGTGATGCTTCCCGAGTTGGACTTGGGGCAGAGTTGATGCAGTATGGAAGGGTGATTGCATATGTGTCTCATCAGTTGAAAGTTCATGAGAAGAATTATCATGTTCATGACTTAGAGTTTGCAGCCATTGTTCATGCATTGAAGATTTGGAGGCACTATCTTTATGGCGTGTCGTGTGAGGTTTTCACTTACCATCGCAGTCTCCAGTACTTATTCAAGCAAAAGGATCTAAATTTGAGGCAGCGGAGATGGTTAGAGTTATTTAAAGATTATGATGTCACAATATTATATCATCCAGGGAAGGCCTGTGGTGGCCGATGCATTGAGTAGGTGTTGACCCAAGTCACTGCATGGTTTTCAAGATTGACAAATGTCTACCAAGTTGAACCAAGTCCATTAGAGCACACATACTTGAACAGTCCCATTGGCACATGAACCGTCTATAAACAGGAGATAAACGTGATTGTGAATTATCCATGAACCAAGAGGTTGTCTCCTAATGCGAAAAGGTTGCAAATTGATAAGAGGTTAGAGTTCGAGTTCAGCAAGGACAGTAACAAAGGGAAGAAGTTGAGATAAACACAAACTCTTCCACCAAGGAAGAGTTGCATTAGAATTGAACAACATATCTCAACGACTGACTCTATAAAGAGTTGAAGCATTGCTACTGAATAAAAAACGCACAAATACAGAAGTGAATCAAGAACTGAAAGCAAAATTCCCAGAGATATTTTGCAAGCAGAATCCTTGTGCGATACAAAGTCTACTGACCAGCTAGAAGAACCAGTTACATCTGTTTGTCTTTCGAGTCTAGTTGGTTGTAGTAGGTGATTTAATATTGTATCTTTCAGCTTTCTTAGAAGCAATTGTAATAGGTACACATTGTTCAAGTTAGANATTTTTACTTTACTGTATTTATTATTCCGTAACAGTAGAAGTTGGAACACCAAGAAGAACCAGGTTCTTCTAGTAAGACAGCACTCAAAAAATTGGACACTACATAAATCACCCCTCTTGTGTGGTATCGAAGTATAAAACATCAGTAGGTAATCAGTAAGTTTGGGCAGCCTTGCATTCATTACAGTCAGTGAGAGACTGTTGGCTTTAGATGTTCAGACCTTGGCTAATCAGTTCGTGAGGCTGGATATTGCGGCCAGCAGTGTTCTAGCTTGTGCAGTCACTTAGTCGTATTTATTTGAGCGTATCAAAGATCGGCAGGATGATGACCCATATTTGATAGTCCTTAGGGACATAGTTCGGCACGGTGGTTCCAAGAGGGTTACAGTCGGAGATGAAGGAGTATTGAGGATGCAGGGTCATATATGTGTGCCTAATGTTGATGGCCTTCGTGAGTTAATTCTTGAGGAGGCACACGGTTCTAAGTATTCTATTCACCCAGGTGCAGCCAAAATGTATCAGGACTTGAAGCAGCATTATTGGTGGAGGAGGATAAAAAAAGGATATTGTTGCTTACGTGGCTCGTTGTTTGAATTGCCAGCAGGTGAAATATGAACATCAGAGACCTGGTGGATTACTTCAGCAGATAGAGATTCCTGAGTGGAAGTGGGAGTGCATCACCATGGACTTCGTTGTTGGACTCCCACAGACTCAGAGGAAGTTCGACGCAATTTGGGTTATTGTGGATAGGCTGACTAAATTAGCGCACTTCATTACGGTGGCAAGTACTTATACTTTGAAGCGGTTGGCTGAGTTATATATTCGGGAGATTGTTCGCCTTCACGGTGTGCTCGTATCCATCATTTCTAACCGGGGTACGCAGTTTATCTCACACTTTTGGAGCGCAAATCAGCGTGAGTTGGGTACCCGAGTTGAGTTCAGTACAGCATTTCATCCTTAGACGGACGGGCAGTACGAGCGTACTATTCAGATTTTAGAGGATATGATATGTGCTTGTGTTATCTCCTTTGGAGGTTCTTGGGATCAGTTCTTGCCGTTAGCGGGGTTTGCTTATAATAATACTTATCAGTCGAGCATTCAGATTGCCCCTTATGAGGCATTATATGGTAGACTGTGCAAATCGCCAGTTGGATGGTTTGAGCCGGGGGGCCTCGGCTATTGGGTACAGACTTAATTCAGAAAGCCTTAGATAAGGTCAAGGTTATTCAGGAGAGACTTTGTGTAGCTCAGTCTAGGCAAAAGAGTTATGCCGATCATAAGGTTCGTGATGTGGCATTCATGGTTGGAGAGAGAGTATTGTTTCGAGTGTCGCCCATGAAAGGTGTTATGAGATTTGGGAAGAAGGGCAAGTTGAGCCGTAGGTATATCGGGCCTTTTGAGATTCTCGATGGAGTGGGGGAGGCAGCTTATAAACTTGCGTTTCCTCCAGGGTTATCCTCAATTCACCTGGTATTCCATATGTCTATGCTTTAGAAATATCATGGTGACTCGTCCCGCGTGTTAGATTTTAGCTCTGTCCAATTGGACAAGGACTTGACTTATAAGGAGTAGCCGGTAGAAATTTTAGACCGGCATGTTCGTCAATTGAGGTCTAAGAGTTATCCATCAGTATGAGTGCAGTGAAAAGGTCAGCCCGTTGAGGCAGCTACTTGGGAGTCCGAGTCGTACATGCAGAGTAAATCTCCACACTTGTTCGCCAATTCAAGTAATTTTCTATGTCCGTTCGAGGACGAACGTTTGTTTTAGAGGTGGAGATTGTGATGACCCAAGGGGTCACTTTATGAATTAAGACTCCTTTCTAGGCTTATTAGCCATAAAAAGATTTATTTTAACTACCTCAATTTGCGTGCGCAGTCCGGACGTGAAGCTGGAAAGCTTTTGTGTGAAAATATAAAAAATAATAGTTTTTAGAATTAAAGTTTGGTTTTAGTTGACTTGAGTCAACATTTTGAGTAAACGGATCTGGATCTGTGTTCCAACGATCCCGGGAGGTCCACAATAAAATATGAGACTTGGGCGTATGCCTGGAATTGCATTCCGAGGTCCTAAGCCTTAGAAATTAATTTTTGAAAGAAATTATTTTGCTGAATTATTAATGAAATAAAAAAATAAATTAATGTTTGGAACCATTTGTATCGGGCCCGTATTTTGGTTCCGAAGCTCGATACAGGTTTTTTATGATGTTTATGTCTTATCTGTTAATTTCGGTGAGAATCGGAGTTTATTTGACGTGATTCGGACGTCTGGTTGAGAAATAGTGAACTTTGAGTGTTCTTGGGAAAAATGATAAGTTTTGAGGTTTAATTCATAGTTTTACATGTTATTTTCATGATTTGATCGCACGAGCAAGTCCGTATGATGTTTTTGGACTCGTCTGCATGTTTGGTTTGGAGCCCCAAGGCCTTGAGTGTCGTTCGACAATGCGCGGGTTGAGTTAACACTCAACAGTGCTGCTGGTGCACCAATTTTGGTGTGCCCGCACCTGCGAGCCTTTGGCCGCAGGTGCGAGCTCGCAGATGCGAGCGGGAGCCCACAGGTGCGACCCAGGCCCAGGTCCCCTTCTTTCCACAGATGCGGATAACCTCAGCACAAGCGGTTTCGTAGAAACGCAACTTTGTCCGCAGGTTCGGCCCCCAGGGGGCCTGTCCATTTCCGCAGAAGCGGGAGATTTCCGCACGTGCGAGGGTCGGGCAGTGAGTTCATATTAATTAGAACTCCAATGGTTTTTCTTTTTATTTTTCACAGGAGTGGAAGACCTAGGGCGATTTTCTCAAGAGCTTTTCTTCCCAAAATCATAGGTAAGTGTCCATTAACTACTTTCTTTCAATTCTCCATTGTTTTTCACCAATTTACAGCTAAAAATTTAGATTTTTCATGGTAAAAATTGAGGGTTTGGGTAGAATTAGGGATTTTGTAAAAATCGAATCTTTGCCTCGAATTAAGGTCGGATTTTGAAAGTAAATGCATATTCGGGCTCGGGGGTGAATGGGTAAACGTAATTTTGGTTCGAACCCCGAGTTTGGACCAAGCGGGCTAGGGGTCGGGTTTTAACGTTTTTGAGAAAACTTCGGAAAAATTATAACTTTCAGTAAAGTTGGTTCCTTTAGCATTAATTAATGATATTAAGCTAATTATGATTAGATTCGAGCAAGTTAGAACAAGATTCTAAAGGAAAAGTTGTAATTAAGCAGTGAGTGGCCTGCGAATTTGAGGTAAGTGCTTGGTTTAACCTTGACTTGAGGGAATAGGAATCCCCAACTTAATTGCTATGTGAAATTGCATGTGTGTATAGGTGAGGTGACGAGTATCTATGCACCACCAAATTGTCTGCCAAAAATGATCCCTTCCTCGTTTCCAATCTATTTGATTCATGCCTTAATTGTTTTACACTCATTGATGTCTCTATGATTACTTGGCTTTGTTAACTTGTTGTTAAGTCTTGTTTCAATTATTTTGGAAAAGTATTGGTTGTTTCCTTGGTTCCCTTGTGGTACACAAAGGTTGAGCAGTTTGGCATTGTTTTACGAGATACATGTATATTTCCCTATTGGTTCCCCTCTGAGATTATATTGAAGAAGTTTATGAGAAATGCAGTAACTGTTTATAATTTTTGAGATAAAAGTATTGTGAAAGGCATGGCCTGAATTGTGAAAGTTTTCATAAATAAACTAATATGATATGTCTGGTGGGAGAGGGTTGCACGCCGCAACAAGGAGTGATAAGGGTGGACATATGGGATCGGGTTGCACGCTACAACAAGAGCAATAAGGGTGATATATATAGGGAGGAGCAATAAAGGTGGACAGGTGGGATCGGGTTGCACGCTGCAACAGGAGCAATAAGGGTGATATATATATATATATATATATATATAGGGAGGAGCAATAAAGGTGGACAGGTGGGATCGGGTTGCACGCTGCAACAGGAGCAATAAGGGTGATATATATAGGGAGGAGCAATAAAGGTGGACAGGTGGGATCGGGTTGCACGCTGCAACAGGAGCAATAAGGGTGATATATATAGGGAGGAGCAATAAAGGTGGACAGGTGGGATCGGGTTGCACGCTGCAACAGGAGCAATAAGGGTGATATATATAGGGAGGAGCAATAAAGGTGGACAGGTGGGATCGGGTTGCACGCTGCAACAGGAGCAATAAGGGTGATATATATAGGGAGGAGCAATAAAGGTGGACAGGTGGGATCGGGTTGCACGCTGCAACAGGAGCAATAAGGGTGATATATATAGGGAGGAGCAATAAAGGTGGACAGGTGGGATCGGGTTGCACGCTGCAACAGGAGCAATAAGGGTGATATATATAGGGAGGAGCAATAAAGGTGGACAGGTGGGATCGGGTTGCACGCTGCAACAGGAGCAATAAGGGTGATATATATAGGGAGGAGCAATAAGGGGGGACAAGTGGGAGTGGTTTGCACGCCGCAACAAGGAGCAATAAGGGAGGACACTTATGTTTTACTGATTTTCAAAGAAAATCAAGATTTGAAAACTTACTGTTTTACTTTACTATATTCAAATTTTGCACTACTTTTAGTTTAAAGTTAAAGTTTGGAAATTTGGAAACTTACGGAGAATTGGTTATAGATGAGACCTGGAAAAGGGGGCTGAATTATTTTAAATTGTTGCTTCAGTTATTGTTTGTTTATTTTAGAATTTCCTTTTTGCTTTATTTTATATTGTTCACAAGTTATATTGTTAATGCCCCACTGTAGCCTCGTCATTACTTCGTCGAGGTTAGGCTCGACACTTACTCAGTACATGGGGTCGGTTGTACTGATACTACACTTTGCACTCTTTTGTGCAGATCCAGGTACCGGACAGAGCTAGGAGATTTAGTAGCTATCATTCATTACACAAAGATACGAGGTAGATCTGCTGGCGTTCGCAGATTCCTGGAGTCTTCTCTTTACATTATAGACACTGTTTTATTTCTTTCAAAACAGAGATATATTCTTTCAGCCCATTATTTGTAATATTCTTAGTAGTTTGTGAATTGTGACACCAGACCCTAGGGTAGTTTCATGGTTATATATTTAGTTCGTGGTTCGGTCTATTTAATTGGTAATTATTATTCATGAAGTTAATCATTGAAAGTTATTAGATTCGGTTTATTTTAGATTCAACCATCACGATCCCTAAGTTGGGAATTGGGGTCGTGACACCTACGCAGCCCAATATTAACCATCCCAATTACCCAATACCCATTATCCTAACCCAATTACCCCAGACCCATACCCGTCCAAATTAAAACCCACCCACCTAAAACGCTAATCCTGACCGTTGATCTCAGAAGATCAACGACCCTACATCACTCACCCCTTTTAATAATACCAAACACCCCCTCTCCTCACCTCTTTCCCTCTCGAATCCTAACCAACCGTCACATTTCCCCTTTGATTAATGGGATCCTCTCTCGATTCCCTGCCTTATTTGGCTTTACTTCTTTACTTGCTACCCGGTGTTGATGTTACTTGACTCATTTGACTCAAATGGCAAGTGTATCTCAAAGAGACTCGAACCAGATCTGGTTCAAAGCCTCTCATATCTCGGCTATTTCCGTTTACATTCATCCCAATACCTGTGAGTACGAATATTTTTGTATCTCTGTTTCAAACCATATTTGGTTCAACTTCTGTTTATTTTTTATGAATCTGGATATTTTGGTCGAATTTGTTATTTACCCTAAACTTAGGGTTCAGATCTTTCCAGATCTGAAACGATTTTTATGTTTGTTTTGGTATTTCTCCTTTAAAGTTTCAGTACCTTTATCCTTATATTTCATAGTCTTTTTCATTATTATTTCTGACCGATCTTGTTTAAGAAGTAGGGTTTTGATTTTAACAGATTTTGCCAAAAATGTTTCAACCTTTAGTGGTTTTCCTTTCTTGACCGATTTTACTTACTTTAATTAGTTCCATCTATATGTCTTTGTATTTCTGCCTATTTTCTTAGGGTTCCGATTATTTAATTATTCATTTACTGTTTCTGCCTGTCTACCTTTAATTATGGCGTTAATTGCTAATTGATTTTACTTACCCAAATTAGGGTTTGAAATCAGTCTTCCTTTTTGTATAGTACTGGTGTTTACTTATTTCCTTTTACCTGTTCTTGCCTTATTTGGTCCAGCATTTGATTGTTAATCTGTTCCACTTCCCTTAACCTAAATAGTACTGGCCTGATTTTTATATTCTGTTAATTGAAGTCGACTTCTGATTGATTCTAGAACTATTTTCTTACCTTATTTGATCTACTACTGATTGATTCCATTAACTGATGCAAGCCTGATTTTATGCTATTAATTGATTGACGCCGACTCTAATTGATTTTAAGATATTCTCATGCCTTATTTGTGTAGGACTGGTATACCGGTATACGGGGAACAACCTGCCGCCAAGTAGATATTTGGAGTCGACGAAGTGATACCAGCATCGGTACTCCCATCAACGAAGGGATCAGAGTTGAAGGGAAAGCTGAAGGCCAAATAGCAACCACAAACACCGGCCTCGACCAAATTGCAGGAGCAAGGGATCAATGAGGATGACGATTACTGGATCCTTCGATCCTTCATAATTCTCGATGACCCAGACGCCACCAAGTCAATGCTCGAAGATCTGGAACAAGTCACGTTGATCGACCACCAACCCGAATGAAAGTTATACCTGGGCACGGGTCTAACCCCAGAGCTCAAGAACAAACTTATTCCTTTCCTTAAAGCTAACATGGATTGCTTTGCCTGGTCCCATCTCGATATGACAGGGATCCCACCAGAAATCACTACCCATCAACTAAGCCTAGACCTGAAGTTTCATCCAGTAAAGCAAAAAGGAAGGCCCTAGTCCGAGGGTAAGCATGCATTGATCAAGGACGAGGTAACCAAACTTCTCAAAATAGGGTCCATTCGGGAAGTGAAATATCCCAAATGGTTAGCAAACATAGTGGTAGTCCCTAAGAACGGAAATAAACTTAGAATGTGCGTAGACTATAAGGACTTAAATAAGGCATGCCCTAAGGAATTCTTTTCCTTTGCCGAATATCGATCGCATGATCGATGCCATGGCCGTCCACGAGATTCTCAATTTTCTCGATGCCTACTCCATGTACAAATAAATATAGATGAAACCAGAGGATTAGGAAAAGACTTCGTTTATCACTAAATACGACACTTATTGTTATAATGTAATGTTGTTCGGACTAAAAAATGCTGGTGCAACTTATCAACGCCTAGTAAATCGAATGTTCAGAGAACAAATAGGAAAATCAATGGAATTTATATTGACGACATGTTAGTTAAGTCCCTGCGAGCAGAGGAACATTTGAAATATTTGCAGGAGACTTTCGATATACTGAGAAAGTACAACATAAAGCTCAACCCGAAGAAGTGTGCGTTCGGGGTCGGCTTGGGCAAGTTCTTCGGCTTCATGGTATCAAATCGGGGAATCTAGATCAACCCCGATAAAATCAATGCCATCGAGGATATCACGGTCATGGATAATGTCAAGGTCTCACAAAGATTAACGGGGCGCATAGCCACCCTAAGACTTTTCATTTTGAGGTCCTCAGATAGAAGTCACCGATTCTTCTCACTGCTTAAGAAGAAGAGTAGATTTGTATGGACTCCGGAATGTCTACAAGCCTTATAGGAACTAAAACGATACTTGTCAAGCCCGCCACTACTTCACACCCTGAAAGCGGATGAGCAACTCTACCTGTACTTGGCAGTCTCGAAAATAATGGTAAGTGGGGTCCTAATCCGAGAAGAACAAGGTACGCAATTCCCTGTTTACTATGTTTGTAAGACCTTAGGTGAGGCCGAGACCAGATACCCACACTCATAAAAATTAGCGCTTGCTTTAATAAGCGCCTCTAGGAAATTAAAACCCTATTTCCAATGTCATCCAATATGTGTTGCAACTATCTATCCCCTTCGCAATATTTTGCACAAACCCGAACTTTTGGGTCAATTGTCCAAATGGGACGTCGAGATAAGTGGGGTACAATATCGAGTATCGACCCCGAACGGCCATCAAGTCTCAAATCTTGGAAGACTTTGTGGTCGACTTCACGCCAGCCCTCGTACCCGAGGTCGAAAAAAAACTGTTATTAAAATCGGGTACATCATCGGGGGTGTGGACCCTCTTCACATACGACAGTTCGAATGCGAAGGGGTCTGGGCTGGGTATCGTTTTAAAGCCACCCACAGGTAATATAATTAGACAATCTATCAGAACTTCAGAATTAACTAACAATGAGGCCGAGTATGAGGCCATAATTGCAGGTCTCGAGTTGGCTAAAAGTTTGGGTGAAGAGGTCTTCGAGGCCAAAAGTGATTCCCTACTCGTGGTTATGGGTGTTCATAAAAACCCGAAAAACCGAACCAAACCGAAAACCAAACCAAACCGACAAAAAAATCGGATACTTTTTGGTTTGGTTTGGTTTTGGTTTTGAATTTTAAAAACTGATTAAATTTGTTTGGTTTTCATAAAAAAAAAATGAACCAACCCGACTATAGGAGTAGCTATTTCAAATTTATTATTACACCTATATATATGTATACCTTTATACAAAGTTTCATAATTTTTATGGTGAATGTCAATCGTTTGCACTTTTGGTACAGTTGGAATCCATTTCATGTTTTTTTTAAAAAAATTAACAAAGTCCTTAAATTCTTAATCACTATTTGATTCAATTATCATCAATATATTTTATTAAATAATAAATTTCTCAAAGGGCAATTGATTTGATAGTGTCACGTTGAAAATGTGGTCGTCGGAATAGGTGTTTGGTAGTGTATGTTTTATATTTAAGAAAAAACCGACAAATAACCGAAAAAACTGAAAAACTGACATAAACCGAATCGAGAAAAAACCGACTTAATTGGGTTGGTTTGGTTCTAATATTTGAAAAATCGACTTACTTGGTTTGTGTCACGACCCAAAATCCTAACTCAGGTCGTGATGGCGCCCAACACCGAGGTCAGGCAAGCCAACCCTTAAATTCCTAAGAATTTTCACATATTTGATTAAACATTCATTTTCTAATTCAAATAAATACTGGAAGTAAATGCACAATTACTACTTCATTTTCTCCCAAATATCTTGTGACTTCAATATCATGAAATCTTTAACAATTTAACATGCGCATACGGGATAAGGACAACCGGCCTAAGCCATCATAATAATCATATATGTGCATTGCCGAGGATCGAATGACCCGAACCATAATTTCATCTTTCAATCTCTCTGTGGCGTACGGCCCGCTCCCATGAGAGTGGGGGAAATAATACTCCGCTCGCGGAATGTAAATTGCGAAGCGGTCACATGCACACACAATATTCTTCATAAACTACTTTCCAGTGAACAACTCTTTTAAATTATCAACTTCCACGATCTCAGGGAAACAAGGCTACATATAACATGAATTCATGAAGCATATAATTCATTTCGAGGAAAACACAAGGCATGATGTGGGCCTAACTACTCAGACATAACAATAATAGTCGCTACGTACGGACTCTCGTCACTTGGTACGAATGTAGCCCCCACAAACAATAATACATAGCATTTAGATCACCTATAGGGATAATTCCCTCTTACAAGGTTAGAAAGGAGACTCACCTCGCGTCGAATCTACTCTCCGGATCAAGAACGTGCCCGAAACTCCAAAGGACTCAAAACTAACCAAATGTTACATAAATATATAAAATTATACTCAAAAGCATGGAATTCTCCTATTTACTTAGTCATTTCACCCTACTTGAAGAAATCCCCAAATTCACCCCCGGGCCCTCATGCTCGGATTCCGAAAATTCTCGAAGGAAACACTCGCCCGTAACCTAAGGATCGTTAATATATGATCTTTGTATGCTTCCATGGCTAATTAACGGGTAATTCCCTAAATTCTCAAAAGCCCTAGGTTACTACTCTAACTTTGAGTTTTCACTAATTAGAAGGTTAATCTAGCTAGATATTAATGCATTAAACTAACATTAGGGTAGAATTCACTTACCTTTTAGCTGCTAGATCGTGGGGATGTTTTCCCAAGCTCTCAAAGTCTTTAATGGTGGAAAGAAATGGAGGAAATGAGCAAATCCCTTGTTTTAAAGAACTCACTGCATACAGTGGTTCCGCACCTGTAGCTCAAGGACCGCATATGCGGTCTCGCACCTGCGAGCAATTGCTCGCACTTGCGGAAATGGGACAAGGGGCCTGGGCTCGCACCTGCGGTTAGGAGTTTGCACCAGCGGCTTCGCACATGCGAGAAAGGGTCCGCACCTGCGAGGAATGGGCAGCCCACTTAGGGGTCGCACCTGCGAGGCTGGGACCGCAGGAGAGGTCTCGCACCTGCGATTGGGCAACCGCACCTCAAGAAGTTCAAAATGGAAGATTCAAAGGAGATAGATACCCCAATAGCCACAGCTAATAAATTGGATGTGGATGAACCTGGTTCATCCGTTGATAAGAAGACGTACAGAGGGATGATTGGGTCTCTACTATATCTTACTGCAAGTAGACCTGATATTGTGTTCAGTGTGGGACTATGTGCTAGGTTTCAAGCCAATCCAAAAGAGTCCCATCTCACTACAGTAAAAAGAATTTTGAGAATCTAAAGGGCACCATCGATTTGTGCCTTTGGTATCCTAAAGGTAGTAATTTTGACCTTGTAGGATATGCTGATGCTGATTATGCAGGTTTCCTTGTTGACAGGAAAAGTACTTCAGGCATGGCTCACTTTTTGAGCTCTTGCCTTGTCTCTTGGGCCACCAAGAAACAAAATTCAGTAGCCTTTTCTACTGATGAGGCTGAATATGTGGTTGCAGCCTCTTGTTGTGCCCAGTTGTTATGGATCAAAAAACAACACCTGGACTTTGGTATAGATATGGGATGCATTCCTATTTACTGTGATAACACTAGTGCAATTAGTATGACTAAGAACCCGGTTCATCACAAGAGAACTAAGCACATAGATTTTAGGCACCATTTCCTGAGAGATAACTATGAAAAGGGGATGATCTCAATCGAATTCTGTGCTACTGATCGTCAAAGTGCTGATATATTTACCAAAGCATTGAGTAGGGAGAATTATGAGAGAAACAGCCTTGAATTAGGGATGATTAAGATCACCTAATTGAAAAACAAAATGAAAAAAAAAAACTGAAAAATTTGAAAAAAGGGAAGTTTTCTGGCTAGAAATTTTAATTAGGTACTTAATCAGATTAATCATTGCTCAGTACTATGTCTTTATTGCCATACTTTTCTGCCATGTATTAATTCCCTAGTTGCTAATGATGTTTCTCTATTTTTGTGAATTGAGGCAAAATAAAGATTTTTAACAGGATGAACCTGGTTCGTCCATGCTGGCTTACATGACTGACAAGGTACGTTCTCATCTCCATACATGTATTAACTCAAGTACAGTCATACATGAGCAGGACTCTATCCATTTATGATTCAATTCAAATTCTCGTACTTACCCAAATAATGAACTAGTTTCAAGAAGCTCTGTCACATTAAATTAGCCTAGTTTTAGGGGGAAAGAAACGGTCTAATGAATGTTCAATCACTGACAGTCCTTAATCGTTTAGTATCCTACTTGTGTTAAACACTTCCATTGTAATCACCCCAACCACAAGTTATAAATAGGCCATCATTACCCATTGTGAATAAAGCAATAGACGAACCCTATTCAAGTCACTTAACACTCAAGAACTGGGGAATGCAACTGTGATTGGAGGAAGGGTTACCTCATTGGTCAGGGGAGTTGAAGTCTCCTTTGATGCTCAAGAACTGGGGGTTATTCTGGATATTCCTGATGAGGGCTATGAAGATCATACAAGGTAGAGATGGACTTGCTTGGATGGAATGGCCTCAGCACTCAACATCACCAGATTCTTTTGTGACAATGAAGAGGAGCCTGAACCCAGGGCTGTGTACAAAAGCGAGATGAAGCCTGAACATAAGCTGTTCTTTGAGTTTGTAATTAAATTTCTGCTGCCCAGACAAGAATGCAGGCACATTGCCAACTACATGGATCTAACACTCATGGAGTGCCTGTACAGAGGCAAGCAGATCAATTGGCCATCTTTAATCATCCAGCTTTTGGACAGAGTGGTGAATGGCACAAAGGCCCATGCAATTCCTTATGGCTTTATCCTTACTGCAGTTCTTTCTCATTTTGGAGTTCCTACAAAGAAGGCTGAGATGGCTACTGCTAAGGATTACTTTGGAAAGGACACTCTGCTGTCTTGTGATTATATTTTCAATGCCCCGGAAGATGAACCTGGTTCATCTCGGAAGCAACCAGTCAACAGCAAGGTCCGCATCGTGGTGCAAGAAAGCAAGTTAAAGGATATGGAGATCCTTCGATTGAAGTCTCGCTTGATTGAGGTGGAAGCTGAGCGTGATTCTCTCAAAGCTGAGTTGGCTAAGGAGAAGGTGAAAAACGAAGGTGTCTTACACCAAATGTTGTCCCTTCTACAAACCAAGAATCCAGCCTCTTTCTCACCACCCCAGACTTAGGAATTTCCAGAACTACCCCCTCCTATCATATCAAGTGCCCAGTTTGGAACAGTGTCAAGTGTCTTTTGGTTCAGTTTTTAATTCTTTTTTCTCATGTTTTGGCTATTTTTTATTTTAATCTGTTTTGGTGCTGATAATCCATGTTAATCAATGAAAGCTTGGTGTTTTGAAAAATGTCTCTATTTATGATTTAGCTTACATTATTAGTTTCTTGTGTTGATTAATCATGTTTGCACCTGCAGTTGCCTAAATTGGCCATGAGTAAGAATTAATAACTGGTAAGTATCATTTTGCAACTTTTCGATGATGCCAAAAGGGGGAAGATGTGATGTGTTGTTCAAAAATTTTAGAAGTGATATTTATAACCTAATGAACCTGGTTCTTGATGATTAATGCTCAAAAATATACAAAGTGTTGAATGTGTATACAGGATAAAAGCACAGAGTTTGTCATCATCAAAAAGGGGGAATTTGTTGGCCCATGTCACTGAATGGGTTTTGAAGATTGACAAAAGGTGTCAAGTTGAACCAGGTCCATCATAGCATACACATCTGAATGAAGCAGTTGGAACAAGAATCGTACAAGTCTAGGAGATATCAGTGATTGCTGAGTATCAAAGAACTAAGAGAATGTCTCCTAATACGAAAAGGTTGCAAACTGATAGAGATGACAGAAGTTGATTTCAGCTAGGACAGAAGTAGAGGAAGGAAGTTGAGTTATAATCAAACTCGTTTACCCAGGAAGAGTTAGATCAGAATTGAATCATGCACTCAACAAACGGACTCTATAAATAATCAATGTATTATTTCTTAAATAAGTGACGCACAAGTACTAAAGTGAATCAAGATCAGAAGCAAAATTCCCAGGTTATTTGCAAGCAGAAGTACTGTGCAAAGGCTACAGTTCAACTAGATGAAACAGTTCCATCGTCTAAGTGTTGAGTCTAGTTGATGTGTAGTAGGAGTTTTAACATTGTATCTTTCACCTTACTTAGAAGCAATTGTAATAGGTACACATTGTTCAAGTTAGAGTTAGCTTGAATTTTGTAGAAATTAGCTAGAGGCTAGTTGATACAAAAAGTGATTAAAGTTAGTCCTAGGATTACAGAAGAGTTTATTTTGTAAGTCCGTTTGGCTCAGTGGTTTTAGTGAAGTGTTTGAGCAAATCCTACTGAAGAGTAGGTCGTGGTTTTTTGACCTTTTGAGCCAGGTGTTTTCCACGTAAAAATCCCTGTGTCTTTACTAATACTGCTTTATTATTCCGCAAACAGTAGTAAGTAATATACTAAGAAGGTTCTTCTTATTAGACAACACTCGAAAATTGAGTACTGCACAATTAACTTATAATATTGTGTAGTATTGAAGTCTAAAACAACAATTGATATCAGNGCAGGGCTGACTGCACAGCTGAGGATCTGAAAAAATGGGAAAGAATGCCAAGGCCAAGAAGTGGCTAGTGTGTGGACTAGGCCTAGATGAATACAACAGAATCCAAAGATGCACCACTGCCAAGGAAATCTGGGATACTCTACAAGTGGCTCATAAAGGAACAGCTCAAGTGAAGAGGTATAGAGGTACATTGCTATACTCTCAGTATGAAAACTTCACTATGAAAGAAAGAGAAACAATTTAGGAGATGTACACAAGGTTCACAACCTTGACTAATGAACTCAAGTCTCTTGGAAGAGTCATCCTTGAAGAAGACAAGGTTGAGAAGATTCTGACAAGGGTTTTTCCTATCTCCTGGGAAACAAGATAACTCCCATCCAGGAATCCAAAAATATGGCAACCCTTAGACTAGATGAGTTGATTGGAAACCTTACTGCTTATGAACTCAGAAGGCAGACCATGAAAATGGATGCCCCAAAGAAAGAAAGAAGTCTAGCACTAAGGATCACAGAGGGAGCAGATCTGGAGGATGATGAGATGGCCATGATCACCAAAGAATTCAGAAACTTTCTCATGAGGAAGAAAGGCATCTCTAGAGGGGGAAACTTCAACAAGGCAAAGGCTCCTGAAAGGCCAGCTAATGAGGGATGCTACAAGTGTGGAAAAATTGATCATTCATCAAGAACTGCCCCCAGTGGGAAGTAGAATGGAGGAAGGAGAGATATGAAAGAAAGAACAGGAAGAAGGAACTGGTCCAACCCAAGAAAACTACTACAAAGGCTATGGTT
>ML269152.1:79584-109452 GCA_005239495.1 Nicotiana undulata
AGGGAAAAAGAATGAACAATATCTATGTCATTGACTTGTCCACACTATTTGACTATGAACTCACTTGCCTTAGTGTGTTGGACAGTGATCCCCTCATGTGGCACAAAAGACTTGGTCATGCAAGTCTGACTCAACTTAACAAGCTGGTCACTAAGGACTTAGTGGTAGGGCTTCCTAACATTAAGTTCAAATAAGACAAGGCTTGTGAGGCATGTGCAAGGGGGAAGCAGGTAAGGTCTTCTTTCAAAAGTAAGAAAATGGTCAGTACCACCAGGTCGTTGGAACTGGTTCATATGGATCTCTGTGGTCCCATGAGAACTCTAAGTAGAGGTGGAAAGAGATATGTTATGGTACTAGTAGATGATTTCTCAAGGTTCACTTGGACCTTGTTCTTGGCATCTAAGGATGAAGCATTTGAAATGTTCACCTCATTTGTCAAGAAGATTCAGAATCAATTAAGACATCAACTAGCATCCATTAGATCTGACCATGGTACTGAGTTTGAGAATGCTAAGTTTACTGAGTTCTGTGATGAACATGGTGTGAATCACAATTTTTCTGCTCCTAGAACCCCACAGCAAAATGGGGTTGTTGAAAGGAAAAACAGAACTCTTGAAGACATGGCAAGAACCATGCTTCTATCAAGCAAACTACCTCACAGCTTATGGGCAGAAGCAATTAACATTGCATGTTATATCATCAATAGATGCATGACCAGACCTCTGGTAGAGAAAACTCCCTATGAATTACTTAAAGGGAGAAAGCCCAACATATCCCATCTTAGGGCTTTTGGATGCAAGTGTTATGTGCATAATAATGGCAAAGATTCTTTAGGAAAATTTGATCCCAGAAGTGATGAGGGAGTGTTCTTGGGATATTCTACACATAGCAAAGCTTATAAAATATACAATAAAAGAACTATGTGTGTAGAAGAAAGTGTACATGTTGTCTTTGATGAAACTAACACTTTATCTGAGAGACAGGAACCAGAAGATGAGGGGCTTGAACTGGTGAGGAGATATGACTACATTGAAGCACCTATGAAAGATGGAACAGGTGATGGACCAAGTTCAACAACCCCACGCAACTCGACAGGGGGAATTCCTCATGAAAATACTGGCCCTGATCCTGTTCCACAGCAACAAGACAACTTGGAACAATCCAGAAGTGAACAACTGGTTCTCAAACCACACAGATATCAGAGTTCTCACCCTCTTGAGAACATCATAACAGACTTGAGATCTGGAATCAAAACTAGATCCTCCTTGAAAAATTTGTGTGCGTTTGATGTATTTCTATCCTTGATTGAACCAAAGAACATTGCTGAAGCCCTGAAAGATGTTGATTGGGTAACTTCCATGCAAGAGGAGCTGAATCAATTTGAGAGAAGTCAAGTATGGCACTTGGTACCCAGGCCACTGGACAGATCAATAATTGGCACCAAGTGGGTCTTCAGGAATAAACTCGATGAGGATGGAACTGTTACTAGAAACAAGGCAAGACTGGTTGTTCAAGGATACAGCCAAGAAGAGGGAATTGATTATGATGAGACCTTTGCTCCTGTGGCAAGATTGGAGGCAATCAGACTTCTTATAGCATTTGCTGCACACATGGAATTCACTCTGCATCAGATGGATGTCAAGAGTGCCTTTCTCAATGGCTATTTGAAGGAAGAGGTATTTGTAAAACAGCCTCCTGGTTTTGAAAGCAAAGAATCACCTGATCATGTGTATAAACTTGACAAGGCTCTCTATGGTCTCAAGCAAGCACCTAGAGCTTGGTACGAGAGATCGTCAAAATTCCTACTGGAACATGGGTACAAACAAGGCAAAATAGACAGTACTTTGTTCCTAAAGGAAAAGGGAAAAGATCTTTTGATTGTACAAATATATGTTGATGATATCATATTTGGGGCAACAACTGAGAAGCTCAGTAAGGAATTTTCTACATTAATGATGAGTGAGTTTGAAATGAGTATGATGGGTAAGCTAACCTTTTTCTTAGGTCTGCAAATCAAACAAACTCCACATAGAACAATGATTCATCAACAGAAGTATGTGAAAGAACTCCTCAAGAAGTTCAAAATGGAAGATTCAAAGGAAATAGATACCTCAATAGCCACAACTACAAAATTGGATGTGGATGAACCTGGTTCATCCGTTGATCACAAGACAGACAGAGGGATGATTGGGTCTCTACTATATCTTACTGCAAGTAGACCTGATATTGTGTTCAGTGTGGGACTATGCACTAGGTTTCAATCCAATCAAAAGGAGTCCCATCTCACTGCAGTAAAAAGAATTTTGAGATATCTGAATGGCACCACCGATTTGTGCCTTTGGATTCCTAAAGGTAGTAATTTTGACCTTGTAGGATATACTGATGCTGATTATGCAGGTTTCCTGGTTGACAGGAAAAGTACTTCAGGCATGACTCACTTTTTGGGCTCCTTCCTTGTCTCTTGGGCCACCAAGAAACAAAATTCAGTAGCCTTGTCAACTGCTGAGGCTGAATATGTGGTTACAGCCTCTTGTTGTGCCCAGTTGCTATGGATCAAGCAACAACTCCTAGACTTTGGTATAGATGTGGGATGCATTCCTATTTTCTGTGATAACACTAGTGCAATTATTATGACTAAGAACCCGGTTCATCACAAGAGAACTAAGCACATAGATGTTAGGCACCATTTCCTGAGGGGTAACTATGAAAAGGGGATGATCTCAATCGAATTCTGTGCTGCTGATCGTCAAATTGCTGATATATTTACCAAAGCATCTAGTAGAGAGCATTATGAGATAAACATGCTTGAATTAGGGATGATTAAGATCACCTAATTGAAAAACAAAATGAAAAAAAAACTGAAAAAAAGGGAAGTTTTCTAGCTAGAAATTTTAATTAGGTACTTAATCAGATTAATCATTGCTCAGTAATATGTCTTTATTGTCATACTCTTCTGCCATTTATTAATTCCCTTGTTGCTAATGATGTTTCTCTATTTTTGTGAATTGAGGCAAAATAAAGATTTTTAACAGGATGAACCTGGTTCATCCATGCTGGCTTACATGACTGACAAGGTACGTTCTCATCTCCATACATGTATTAATTCAAGTACAGTCATACATGAGCAGGACTCTATCCATTTATGGTTCAGTTCAAATTCTCGTACTTACCCAAATAATGAACCAGTTTCAAGAAGCTTCATCACATTAAATTAGCCTCGTTTTAGGGGGAAAGAAATGGTCTAATCAATGTCCAATCACTAACAGTCCTTAATCATTTAGTATCCTACTTGTGTTAATACACTTCTGTTGTAATCACCCCAGCCACAAATTATAAATAGGACAACATTACCCATTGTGAATAAAGCAATAGACGAACCTTGTTCAAGTCACTCAACACTCAAATCTCTACTGCCTTTAGCCTTCTCTTCTTTTTCTCTCTAAAATTTAAAACCATGTCGTCTACTTCATTTGATTCTCAAAATCGTGACTACGATGAAGGAGTATATGAGTCTGATTCTCCACCGATCTACAGTTCTGAATCCTCTGAGACACCTGAAACCCATGAACACCATGATGCCCCTGAACCCACACCAAACCCTACCCCAGCCCCCAAAACCCGTCGTGTCAAGGTTCTTGCACGCAAATCTGTGGCTTCAGGTTCACGAGCAAAGTTCTTGGAAGATTTATTACAGGGTGAAGAAGAACCCAAACCAGATTCGTCCAGTGAATCGTTCAATCAGCATATGAAGACAATGCACCTGGTTCGTCCAGTGCTGAGAAAGGTAATATTGAAGTTACCTCTGTGTTAAATTCTGAAAATAGATTTGTGTTGGTGGGGTCTGTGGTGGATGTGGAAGTGCCAAGTAGGCAAAGAAAAACTAGGAAAATTCTTTAGAACGAGGGAGATGCAGGTGTGAGGGGATCTGGGAAGGATGGTACCACACTTGAAATTTGTGGCCCCATTCTTGAAAATCTTGATGATGATGTCGTAGTGACAGGGGGAACTCATGATGTAGAGGAGGCTGCTGCTAGGTTGGAAAAATTGATGACCGAGATAGATGAACATGTTTCTTCTGGGGAAGAAACTTTGGCTGAGAGACTGAAGAAACTGGGGGACTCATACAACCCCAAGAAGAGAAGAACTCCAAAGTCCATCAAGTCTAAATCCTCCGTTTCCTCAAAGAAAAGGAAAACTGATGAGTCTGTTGGTGTACCTGTTCCAAGGGTACGAGCTACGAGAAACACTGTTCGAGAAGAAGAGGAGAAGCTGGAAAAAGCTCTGCAAGAGAGCAAAAGAAAGAAGGTAGAGAAAGGGAAAGCGAAAGTGAGGGAGCCTGTTGAGGCTATTGCTGATGATGAGGTGTTGGACCTGGTCCAACAAGAAGAGGAGGTTTCTCCAGTGGTGATAATGACACCCAAGCCCATAAAGGCTAAGACTTCCACAAAGAAGTCAGCGCATGTGTCTGCTACCACTGCGAGTACTTCTACGAGGACAAGGTCTAAAGTAAAGTCAAAGAAGAAAGTTCAGATTGTTGAGAGGGATGATGATCCTGAATGGAGTGGAGATGAAGAAAAGGAGGTTGGAGAAGTGTCTACTGACAGAGTTGCCATGTTTGGCAAGAGACATATCTTAAAGAGAAAGTTACTGAAGGATTTGGAGGAACCGGGTATGAGGTACTTAGTGGATTTTCTGGCAGCGCAAGGCTGGAAGGACATGGCCCTTCGCATGGAAGGCAGGCTGGTCAGAATTGAGGTTGTGGAGTTCATGGGGAATGCAACTGTGATTGGAGGAAGGGTTACCTCATTGGTCAGGGGAGTTGAAGTCTCCTTTGATGCTCAAGAACTGGGGGTTATTCTAGATATTCCTGGTGAGGTGGGCTATGAAGATCATACAAGGCAGAGATGGACTTGCTTGGATGGAATGGACTCAGCACTCAACATCACCAGATTCTTTTGTGACAATGAAGAGGAGCCTAAACCCAGGGCTGTGTACAAAAGCGAGATGAATCCTGAACACAAGCTGTTCTTTGAGTTTGTAATTAAATTTCTGCTGCCCAGAAAAGAACGCAGGCACATTGCCAACTACATGGATCTAACACTCATGGAGTGCCTGTACAGAGGCAAGCAGATCAATTGGCCATCTTTAATCATCCAGCTTTTGGACAGAGTGGTAAATGGCACAAAGGCCCATGCAATTCCTTATGGCTTTATCCTTACTGCAGTTCTTGCTCATTTTGGAGTTCCTACAAAGAAGGCTGAGATGGCTACTGCTAAGGATTACTTTGGAAAGGACACTTTGCTGTCTTGTGATTATATTGTCAATGCCATGGAAGATAAACCTGGTTCGTCTCGGAAGCAACCAGTCAACAGCAAGGTCCGCATCCTGGTGCAAGAAATCAAGTTAAAGGATATGGAGATCCTTCAATTGAAGTCTCGCTTGATTGAGGTGGAAGCTGAGCGTGATGCTCTCAAAGCTGAGTTGGCTAAGGAGAAGGAGAAAAACGAAGGTGTCTTACACCAAATGTTGTCCCTTCTACAAACCAAGAATCCAGCCTCTTCCGCACCACCCCAGACTTAGGAATTTCCAGAACTACCCCATTCTATCCTATCAAGTGCCCAGTTCGGGACAATGTCAAGTGTCTTTTAGTTCAGCTTTTAATTCTATTTTGCTCATGTTTTGGCTGTTTTTTATTTTAATCTGTTTTGGTGTTGATAATCCATGTTAATTAATGAAAGCTTGGTGTTTTGAAAAATGTCTCTATTTATGATTTAGCTTACATTATTGGTTTCTTGTGTTGATTAATCATGTTTGCACCTGCAGTTGCCTAAATTGGCCATGAGTAAGAATTAATAACTGGTAAGTATCATTTTGCAACTTTTCGATGATGCCAAAAGGGGGAAGATGTGTTGTGTTGTTCAAAATTTTTAAAAGTGATATTTATAACCTAATGAACCCGGTTCTTGATGATTAATGCTAAAAATATACAAAGTGTTGAATGTGTATACAGGATAAAAGCACAGAGTTTGTCATCATCAAAAAGGGGGAATTTGTTGGCCCATGTCACTGAATGGGTTTTGAAGATTGACAAATAGTGACAAGTTGAACCAGGTCCATCAGAGCAGATACATCTGAACGAAGCAGTTGGCACAAGAATCGTACAAGTCTAGGAGATATCAGTGATTGCTGAGTATCAAAGAACTAAGAGAATGTCTCCTAATATGAAAAGGTTGCAAAACTGATAGAGATGACAAAAGTTGATTTCAGCTAGGACAGAAGTAGAGGAAGGAAATTGAGTTACAACCAAACTCGTTTACCCAGGAAGAGTTGGATCAGAATTGAATCATGTACTCAACAAACGGACTCTATAAATAATCAATGTATTACTGCTGAAATAAGTGACGCACAAGTACTAAAGTGAATCAAGATCTGAAGCAAAATTCCCAGGTTATTTGCAAGCAGAAGTACTGTGCAAAGGCTACAGTTCAACTAGAAGAAACAGTTTCATCGTCTAAGTGTTGAGTCTAGTTGATGTGTACTAGGAGTTTTAACATTGTATCTTTCACCTTACTTAGAAACAATTGTAATAGGTACACATTGTTCAAGTTAGAGTTAGCTTGAATTCTATAGAAATTAGCTAGAGGCTAGTTGATACAAAAAGGGATTAGAGTTAAACCTAGGATTACAAAAGAGTTTATTTTGTAAGTCTGTTTGGCTTAGTGGTTTTAGTGAAGTGTTTGAGCAAATCCTACTGAGGGGTAGGTCGTGGTTTTTTCACCTTTTGAGCCAGGTGTTTTCCACGTAAAAATCCCTATGTCTTTACTATTACTGCATTATTATTCCGCAAACAGTAAGTAGTATACTAAGAAGAACCATGTTCTTCTTATTAGACAGCACTCGAAAATTGGGTAGTGCACAATTAACTTATAATACAGTGTAGTATTGAAGTCTAAAACAACAAGGCCAACTTTAAGGAACTAAGTGTTCTTATACCACTCTAAACACTTCCGAATCCTGAACCACCTGCCCCCGCAAGTCATAAATCACAATAAGACGCCATGGGAAGTTTCATTTAGGAGAACGGGTTTCGATAACGCAAAACGGCCGGTCGGGTCATTACAGTTTGGTTTCTTTTTAGGGAAAAATCGATCCAAACCGAACCATGAACACCCCTACTCGTGGTAAACCACGTCAATAGAACTTTCGAAGTCCGAGAAGATCGAATGCAGAGGTATTTGGACAAGCTACAGGTAACTTTACATCGGTTTAAAGAGTGGACCTTACAACATGTACATCGAGAACAGAACAGTGAGGCCGGCGCTCTTGCAAACTTGGGGTCATCGGTTGAAGATGAAGAACTTAACTCGGGGACTGTTGTATAACTCTCGAGATCAGTGATCAAAGAAGGCCGCACCGAAATAAACTCTACAAGTCTGACCTGGGATTGTAGAAACAAGTACATAGTATACTTAAAAAACGGGAAGTGCCCATCAGATCCAAAGGAGTCGAGAACTCTCTGCACAAAGGCAGTACAGTTCACTTTTTCCGAGGATGGAACGTTGTTTAGGAGGATGTTCGATGGACCATTGGCAATATGTATGGGATCGGGAGATACTGACTACGTCCTACAGGAGATTCACGAAGGCACTTGTGGAAATCATTCAGGTGTTGAATCATTGGTTCACAAAGTTATCGGAGCAGGGTACTACTAGGTCGATATGGAAAAGGATACAAAAGGGTTCGTTCGAAAGTGTGACAAATATCAAAGGTATGCGCCAATGATTCACCAGCCCGGGGAGCAGCTCCACTCGGTCTTATTCCCTTGGTCGTTCATGAAGTTGGGAATGGATATCGTCGTCTCTCTCCCCTCGACCCCAGGTAAAGCTCAGTTTATATTATTTATGACTGACTATTTTTCTAAGTGGGTTGAAGCACAGGCTTTCGAGAAAGTCAAAGAAAAGGAAGTCATAGACTTCATTTGGAACCACATTATATGTCGATTCAGGATGCCTGCCGAGATTGTGTGTGATAATGGAAAGCAATTCATCGGCAGCAAAGTGACTAAATTTCTCGAGGAATACAAGATCAAAAGGATTTTATCGACACCTTATCATCCAAGTGGGAAGGGACAAACCGATCGACCAACAAAACCATTTTCCAAAATCTTAAGAGGAGACCGACCGACGCCAAAAGAAAGTGGAGAGAAATACTACCCGAGGTTCTTTGGGCGTACCGCACAACATCAAAGTCTAGTACGGGGGAAACACCTTTCTCTTTAGTCTATGGTGGTGAAGCTATTATTCCGGCCGAGGTCGGGAAACCTAGCCTCAGGTTTCGATATGCGATAGAAGAATCGAATCACGAGGGCATGAATACAAGCCTAGAATTGTTGGACGAAAGACGCGAGGCCGCCCTTGTTCGATTGGCCGCACAAAAACAACGGATCAAAAGGTACTACAATTGAAGAGCCAATATTCAACATTTTAAAATCGGGGACTTGGTGCTAAGAAAAATCACCCTCAGCACTCGAAATCCGAATGAAAGAAAACTGGGTCCAAATTGAGAGGGACCATACCATGTCCTCGACATTATCGGAAAAGGATCCTACAAGCTCAACACGATAAACGGCGAACAATTACTGAACAATTGGAATGTATCGCTCCTAAAACGATACTACTGCTAAGGTACAATCCTTTAATTTTCATTTATATTTCAAACAAACCATTGGAGGTGTCCGACCAGGAACGACGATGGATTTTCAACATGAATTCTTTAGGTCTGAAAGCACGCGTTGCACTCTTTTTCCCTTAGACCGATTATGTCCCAAATGAGTTTTCCGGCAAGGTTTTTAACGAGGCAACTGTTGGTCGTGCTAACTTAGAACAATTCAACAGTATCCGAGGCTTCTTTACAATCGACCTCGAATATTGATGGGCATTACCCTCGAATGTTAACTTTGTTGCAAGGGAATTACTTCGTGACAACGGGGTCTCGATAGGTAAATTTTGTAAGGGCCAAACGGTGGAATGAACCGTGACCATATAGGTTACTCGAGCCCTAACATCGAACATGTACGCATGTATAATCATCTATTAAGAGAAGTGTTTTCCTTTCCGATATCTCATGCCTTCGAAAAATTTCTACTTTACAATTTCATACTCTTGACCTTTTGTGTAAACAGTCTTAAGGGTCGATCATAACTGAAGTTCGAACAACTAACCCCACACTCGGGGACTGTCTTCCAAAAAACAGACAAGATCGAATTATTAAAACTTTGAGATCATAAGACCTTAAAGGCAACTCTCGATTTTTATAGGCCACGACCACCCCACTCGGGGACTGACACTTCGGGCAAGGTCGAAGTGAAATGGGAAAATAAGCCCAAGAGGCAAGTCCTGAATTAAAAAGGTTACGGCCAAACTAACACGGTTCAGAGACATCCGAATTCCATAATAAAGAAGGCCTTCGAATATTTTCATAAACCGGTTAAAAGGGCAACCCTTAGTAAAATCATAAAGGGCTTCGATAGTATCAAGCCTTGCAAGCTCTAATCAGTACAAAATCATTCAAAATCTCGAACAATTCCTTATTTATACTAAGGCATTACATTTTTTTACAAATACAAATTATATAAAAAATTTCAAGCCGAAAAGGGAGAAAGCCATATCGGCCTAACACAAAATCCTAAGGGTTATTTTTGGCTTTTGAGTTGAGATCGTCCTCGCTCAAATAAAACCTAAGGGTTACCTTACTTCGAGTTCGAGCAAGCACTCACTCGATCGTAAAAACTATATTAGTTCGGTTTCGGTCAAATTACAAGACGATGGAATGAACCGTGCCCATATAGGTTACTCGAGCCTTGACATCAAACATGTACGCATGTATATTCATCTATTAAGAGAAGTATTTTCCTTGACGATATCTCATACCTTCAAAAAAAATTCTACTTTACAATTTCATACTCTTGACCTATTTGTGTAAACATGCTTAAGGGTCAATCATAACTGAAGTTCGAAAAACTAACCCCACACTCGGGGACTGTCGTCCAAAAATAGACAAGATCGAATTATTAAAACTTCGAGATTATAAGACCGTAAAGGCAACTCTTGATTTTTATAGGCCATGACCACCCCACTCGGGGACTGACACTTCGGGCAAGCTCGAAGTGAAATGGGAAAATAAGCCCAAGAGACAGGTCCTGAATTAAAAAGGTTACAACCAAACTAACACGGTTCGGAGATGTCCGAATTCCGTAATAAAACAGGTCTTCGAATATTTTCATAAACCGGTTAAAAGGGCAACCCTCAGCAAAATCATAAAGGGCTTCGATAGTATCAAGCCTTGAAATCTCTAATGAGTACAAAATCATTCGAACTCTCGAACAATTCCTTATTTCATGCTAAGGAATTACATATTCTTACAAATACAAATAATAAAAACTTTTCAAGCCGAAAAGGGAGAAATCCATATACAATTCTCTTTACAAAGGCCATATCGGCCTAATATAAAAGCCTAAGGGATATTTTTGGCTTTTGAGTTCGAGAGACCATCCTTGCTCAAATAAAACCTAAGGGTTACCTTACTTTAAGTTCGAGCAATCACTCACTCGGTTGTAAAAACTATACTAGTTCGGTTTCGATCAAATTGCCTAAACCTCGAACCTATGAATACAATTTCATAAGGCAATACATAAAGGAAAATAATCTTTATATATATCAAATATTATTTACAAGGGAAACATGGCCCAATCGGAATTCTATACAAAAACCCCAAAAAAAGATCCTAAGTACCTAATCTTCTCCGGGAGCAACATCTTCACCATCGGGGTCTTCTCCACTATCAGACTCGCTCATGCTCCTGGAGTCGTCGACATCGAGAGAGGTCAATTCTTTGGCTTCGGCTTCAAGCTCTTTGGCATTTTCAATCTCGGCAGTAAGATCGAAGCCACGAGCATGTATCTCCTTGAGAGTCTCCCTTTGAGACTGGCACTTGGCATACTCAACAACCCAATGTGCTCGAACCTGAGCAACTTCGGCAACTTCCTTTGCTCGAGCTTGAGCGGCTTCGATGTCGGATCGGTAGATGATCACGATTGCCTCAACATCGGCCTTGGCCGTCTCAACCTCAAATTTGGCTGCTGCAAGTTTCGTGACCAGCTTCTCTCGATCGGAGGTTGTTGAACCCAACCGAGTCTGGAACTCCTCGATTTTCTTGGATTGCACCAAGTTCTTTTCTCTCATGCTTTGGAGTTGGTTTTCTGCCGAAGATAGTTGAGCCCCGAGCAGCCTCTTTCTCTGAGGCAAGACCATCTATGATATGCTTCCATGTTATGGTCCCCGCCTTCATCGCATCCACTTCTTGCCGAAATTGCCTGATTATCTCGAGCTTCTGCTGGACATGTGTGATCAAATTATTAGCCGTCACACCCGAACCGATGTCACAAACTTCAAAGATTCTTATTACATGCTCGACCAAGTCACTTTGTTCTTTCTGAGCCACAACTAGCTTAGCTCGAAGGCTCTTTGCTTCCTCTTCTTTTTGCTCACTGAGAAGCTTGCGGGTGTTTTTCTCCTCAGTGAGCCCTTGAATTTTGGTCTCATATCAGCTCAGTTCCCCTCGAAACCTAAAGAAAGCTTCATTATGAAGCACCGAGGCTTACATAAATAGAGGAAAAAGAATTAGGCAAAAGAGAAAAAACACAAGTATAGAAACTGTATTGACAAATGGAGTTGGGGCTTACCCGATTCAAAGCTTGTTGGGCCTCATTAAAAAGACACAGTGCTCCCACCTCATCCATCAGAGCACCGTCTTCCTCTGTGACTAGACTCCGAAGATAACTAGCCACCCCTACGGGGGCAGCAATAACTCGTGCATCATGCGGGATCAAGATGATGATTGTTCCTTTGCACCCAGGATTAACACTAGGGGCTGGAAACTGGTTGGTCAGTCTGAAACTTGAGGAAGTTTCGCCCGAGTCCTTCCTCGATACCTCCAAGTCACTCATGCTAGTGGCATCGTCGACCATGGAGAAATAACCACGGAAAGGGTCCTACCCTCCGTGGGCTTCTTCTACTAAGGAGTCTTCATGGCCCGAGCCTCCTGAATCATTTCCTCGGAGAATGACGGAAGTGACGGGGAGTCTCCGATTTCTATTGCCCCAAGTGGGTCTCTTGGGGCGTTCTCTCCATCTCGAGGAGCCTCGAAATCGGCCTCCAAAGCCACTTCCGCCGCCTTCTCACCCCGAGGTAAGGCACCTTCGGCTCCAGTCGGCTCAGGGACTCCAAATGAATCCCCCTCTTGGACCCCGTCAAATCGAGGCACAATATTTCCAGCTTCGACCGATATGTTAGCCTTTTGACCCTCGGTATTAGCTCGTGCTCGAGCCACCAGACCGGAATCATCCTCTCTTTCTCCTTCTTCTTCTTTCGCCTCTCTTAGGAGTTGAACTAACTCCATGGACCGGGGGATCACATTCTTCTTAGGCTTACGAGCCGATCTATTCTTAGGCTCTGGCCCCTCGGAAGTCGAGGTCCTTTTCCTCTTGCTCTCCTTTGCCGCCTTCAGGATAGGGAGTGAAGTTTCTTCTTCACCAGACGGGGGCCTCATGATGGCATCTTTTTCGAGACCTGCAAAAAAGGGAAACCGAGTAAGCTCAGAAAGGTGTTTTAGTAAATCATCAAATACAGGAACGGGACTTACCATGATTTTTAGCCTCCCACCGGCCCTTTGATAGATCGCTCCATGCGCGCTCAGCTTATGACGATGTCGAGACCAGGCTCCTGACCCATCTCTCGAGGTGAGGGACCGCACTTGACATCCAAGCAACAACTACACCGAGAAAAAATGCTGATAAGGAAAAATGAAGAAGTAAAAATGACAAACATGAACTAATAATGGAATCATACTTACGTTTCACATTCCATCTCTCGGGAAACGGCATGCTCTCAGCCGGAATCAGGTCTGAGGTCCTCACTCGGACAAACCGACCCATCTAACCTCGATCTATGTCTTCATCTATGCTCGAGATAAGTGTCTTGGTAGCCTGGTATTGAAGCTTTATTAGCCTACCTCGGTAAAGTCGGGGGCTATACAACCTTATAAGGTGATTGAGGGTGAAAGGGAGCCCGCCGATTTTTCTCACAAAGAATCGGAGCAATATTACAATCCTCCAGATAGAGGGGAGGATTTGTCCGAGGGTTACTTGGTACTTTCTACATAAGTCTACAATGACTGGATCGAGGGGACCCAGCGTGAAAGGGTAAGTGTAAACACTCAAGAACCCTTCCACATGGGTAGTGATATCTTCTTCAGGGGCAGGTATCGTGACTTATTTATTTTCAATTACAGTATTTCTTCATTTGTTTGAGGAAACTCTCGGATATCGAGCATATGTATCTCGATACTGACTCGCATCGACCGGGGACCGATGAGGTTTTCTCGATTTTAATGTCAGAACTAATAACACACACCACGGGAACACACTCTTCAGGGCGTGGCTCCACCATTGTTTTCTTGCCGGTCGGCCGAGATGAGGAGGCATTTTCTTTTTGTGGAACAATTTTAGACGTTTTCAACATTAGGTTTTAAGGGAAAAGAAGAATGGAGATGATAATATTTGGTGTTTTAGAAGGGATCAACAATGGAACTTAAAGATTTGAAGCTGAAAAATGCAGAGATCTTCGAGGATTAGAGCAGAAGAGGTTGAAAGTAAAGTTTGAAAGAATGGAAAATAGACCTATTTATGGGTTTCACGGCGACGGTTCAAAGCTGATAGTGGACGACCGTCAACTGACACACATTAAATACTTGGGAAACTGTACCGGCGGGACGATTCGACCACCTCTGTCACTTACATCACGGTGATGACATTATGACAAATCAGGTAAAGACCGAAGACTCAATTTGTTTCTTGTCATTGCACTCCAAAAAATGAGGGGACTATCTGTATACAAATTAAATCGGGCTCACCCGATTTTGTTGATTAACCGAGACCAAGATGGTGGGCCAAGGATCAGCCCCATATTATATTAGACCGAGACATGAAGGTGCGACACCGAGCTCGGGATTCTAAGTACCAATCGAGATCGAGACCAAATAGGATAGACATCGGGCAAGACCGAAGATAACATACTAACAGAAAGCCGAGATATCCGTGACCGGTCGAGGATCGTGGCAAAAATCTCAAAATGGATCAAATCAAGAATGGTTATTTAGCCAATCATGGGTTTTCCTTTTGTATTTAGAATTATACCATAAGTAGAATTCTTCTACCATATAAAGGGGGATTCTAATCATTTGTAATTATCTAATTATGGCATATTAAAGCAGTACAACACTTTTCTCTCTTAAATTCTCTTGTTCTTCAGTTCCGAGCATATTTCTTAACTATATTTTCAGGCGGCTCGAAGGCGATCTAGCTCGAGGGCCAAATTGCATTTATATACCGGTTTGCTTTATTTACAGTCAATTTCTAGCATTAATTATCATATTTGTCAATTTGTGCTAGGTGGAATCACATGTCCTTAAAACCACTTGCAAGTTTAATTGTTATCCGATTTTAAGGGTAAACAACTTTAATTAAGAATATTACCGACTATGCACTAGTTAGCATTCAAACCGAATGAATCAAAGTTACCGAACCGAATAAACCAAAATCGAAAGGAAAATAACCGAACCATACCGAATTTAATTAGGTGCAGTATTGGTATAGCATTTTACGAAACTGAATACCGAATATACCGAACCGAAATGTCTAAATACCGTACAGTACCGCCCGACGAACACCCCTAGTTTTGAATGTGAGATTCTACTATTGTTATTTCGTAATTTTTCAGGTAGAATTAGTATAGTATTAGAACATTACATTCAGTTATTTAAAGAATTTTATTATTAGTTGGTATCGAATTCCTAAATATTAGGCAAATTATTATTAGATTACTATTTTATCCAACATGAAATTATCTTTTTGATAAAATATTTAAGGATATAAAAGTCGATTAACACTTTAAGGATATTTTTGTCGTCCAATATTTATTGTGAAATATATATATATATATAATATTATAAATATGAAACTTTTAAGTTAAGATTGAATTACGAAAATACCCTCTAAAAGCTGAAAGACTATTTTACCCTTTCAAAAATCAAATAACTCTTATGCATTAAACTACAAATATATAATTTTAGATGTTAGCTATTAAATTTTGAAGTCTTAACTTGACATGATCAGAAAATTTATTATGGTTACTTCTAACATTAAAAGTATATTCACTGTATAAAGTGTTCTTTGAGAACGTTACTAACTTTCTCTATTGGAATTTATAACGTGTGATAATGAAATATTAATGTGACAATTAATAGTTCCAATTTCCAGCATAAAAAATAATACAAGGGGAGCAAATGGACAAAGTTTACGTTGAGGGAAAAAGGAAAAGAAAAGGCCAAGGATTGTTTTGATCAACTCATGGCTATAAAGTCTTCATTCATGTGAGTTAATTCATTCCCATAATTAGTTTTCCAATAACATTTTAAATTTGTTCTTTTTGCGGGCCTCAATATTGTTGAATGCATTTGATTGTTTGATGTGCTTCAACATTAAAATATCCATTTTGGGATCTGAAACATATAACTAGCCGACAAGCCATAGAAAAAAGAAATCGTGGTGTAGGCAGGTAAATGCAATTAAGAGTCTCATCTGAGTAAGTTAAGGGCAAATATTGTTGTTTTATTTCATATTATTTGTCTTCTTTTTAGTAATTTTTGTGTATTTGGAACCTATAAAATTATATCTTGGCCGCTTCAATTGTCTCTATTTAGCTTTCTTTTGTTATCTTCCTCATTGTCGTAAAAATTTATTTGGTTCTTCAAAAGAATTTACTCGCTAAGTGCATTTAGGAAAAAAATATGTTCATGATATAATTAACTTTAACTTAAGAAGTCTAGCACAACAATAGATTTTTAAGGCCAAGAATCGTTGTTGTTTTATTTCATATTATTTGCTTAGTTTTCTGTGTATTTGGAGAACCTATTAAATTATATCTTGGTTGATTCAATTGTTTGTATTGAGATATCTTTTGTTATCTTCTTCAACATCCACTTAGAAGTTTATTTGGTTCTTTAAAGGATTTATCTGCTGAGTGCAGGAGAGCTAATTTTGGGGAAGAAGATATTCATGATATAATATTTTTTCTTCTAACTAGAGCACACCATTAGTTTTTAAGGCCAAGAATCTATATATTGTTTAAACGTGCATATTACATTATTCTAGCACATAGTAGTATTTTTGTTTTTTCGTTCAAATATTTTATTATATCAACAATATAAACATATCCGGTGTAATTCCACAAGTGAGAGATTTTATCATATCATAATACAATATTTTGTATCTGATAAGATCAAAAATTAATCTCATGACATATTATATGCTTGTATCCACTATAACTAAATGTAATTGTTCAAATTTACATATTCGGACGGTATCTAATTATTTTATAGTCAACTGTCAAATTAGTCGAGTAGACGCACTATTCATGAGCTCATATTTTTTCCTCCAAATTTCATGTTGATCACACATGTTATTCAATAATGTATATGCCATTTTAAGAAGTTTGTACTAATTATCTTGGGAAATTAATATATAAATAGATAGATATATATAATAACTAATAATAATATTAGTGTAGTTAATAATATTAGTATAGATAAATCCTTTTGTGTTGGCGTAATGTACGTCACGAAACTATAAATATTTCAACACGAAAGTATAAATACAGAAATATTTTTCAAGATAGCCCCAATATAAACAAGGGTGATATCTACGAAGCGTCTGTCCGGTTTCCCAAGAAAACAGAGAACTCACGAAACCACAAACCCTCTCTTATCGCCTTCTTCCTTCCTCCCACAAACTCAACCCTTATACAAATTCACCGACAACAGACAAGATCCGGCAATTTTACTCCTTTTTTTCCGAGCTTCTTCCGACCGAATTCCAGTGTAATTGATTAATTTCCCTCTTCAATAGCCAGTTTTGTCTCTGTCTCTGTGTGTATGAATTTTTTGGTATACAAGATAACCCTAGATATAGAGAAAGTTGATATTGGAATGTTATTTTGTAGGTTGTCGTAGCTAGCTAGTGCACGCTAGCTTTATACGCTGAAAACCCTAGATTTTGTTTCTCCAAATTATTGTTTATTTTGCTGTTTGCTGTTTGCTGTTTGGGATTTTATTTTATTGCTTTAATTGTGTATGTTCTGCTGTAAGTGCTTACTTTTGTGGTATTTTTGGTTCTCGGATTGATTTTTCTTTTTCAATATTCTCAATAATGCTTAAGTTCTCATTTCTGGCTGGAAGGAATTCGCTTTTGGGTGAATTAGTTCATTTATAGTACTGGAGTTGGGGCAGGCAACAACTAGCTTGGGCTTGAGGCTTTAGTCGATTTGATTGTTAATAGGATTACTTCCCTGTTCCCTCCCTATTGTTTGAAGTTGTCTAGTAGCTAGCTAGCAAGCTCCCGCTTTATACTTATAAGCAATTAGCTGAAAAACTCAGAATTCCGTTTCTTCAAATTAGTATTTTTTTTATCAATTACGGCGGAGTAGCTTCCCCAACCAATTATAGCCTATATTCTTTTTTTCGTACCTAATTTAGCTTATTTTGTAGATAATTTGAAACCTCTTTTCACCTATTAACATTGTAATTGTATTAAGAAGATCTGAGTTAGAAACTGATTGAGGTGATATTCATGTTTATCATCACAAATTTAAATATTGTAGCGAGAACTAAAGTGAAAAATTAAAAATGTCATGGTTGGGATTTTTAAAATCTTGAAAAACTCATAAATGGGTTTTGTGATTTGTTGAAGTTTTTGATGAATTGAAGTTTGGTGTGCGTTGGGATGTCATTTTGAAGTTTTGGTTCAAATTTGAAGCTATGCAGTGAAGATTTGAGCTATTTGGTGATTATGAGTTAGAAGTTCTTAGGTGACAAAAGCTAGATTTTGTATACAACATTATATGACATTATGCAATATTATAATGAGTGGATAAAGTTGTATACATGGTGCAAACATTGTTTCAAAAAAATAATGGACTATGCGGTTGTAAACTTAAAAACATGGTGTACAATATAGTGTGTTGGGTTATACTTTTGCGCAAATCTCTTTTTCTTTGGGGTATGCTATTTGGGTTTTCTTTTTATAGATTTGATTGTGTAATGTTGCATATTTTTGTGGTATTTGGTTATAGTTTTTTTCTTCTTGATAGTGGTGTCCAGACCCACTTGTGCCCACCTTACTATTTTATCGGGTACATGTTATCACCCACCAGGTATCGAGTAGGTAACTCTGTCAACTCATGTTTAAATAGATAGGCATGAATCACCTATTGCTTTTTTTTAACTAGTAAAAAGAGAGCTTGGGGCATGTAAAATGCTCCCAGGCACTTTTCCACTTTTCCCAGACTAAATTTCCTAGTCTTTCTTTTCAATCTAACTACTTTTTCGGGGGTTATTCCGGCAGCATAGCTGGTTTCTAATCAGGCTCACCAACATTAAAGTAGACATGGGCGATAACACAATTTACTTTGCAGTGGGATTTGAGTCCTATGATATCATTAGAAGCGCCAATAGAGGTGAGGAGTGGTACAAGTGGATAGAACGTGGTTGGAACCTTATCAGAAGAACAACCTTTAGCCGGAGGATGATTGGGTGGATATGCGAGACCTTGAAGGAAGCTTCAAAAGTTAAGGGGAATTATGTGAAGAGATGGAAACTTCCTGATCACTCATCAGAAGTTTTCTGTGCTAGAAACTTCAACAGATATGGCCGTTATGTAACAATCATTAGCATTCAAGGAAGCAGGAGATAAGTTATAATCATTCCTGAAGTGGCATTCAATACGAGGTGGCTGGATATTGCACTAAAGATTGAGAGGTTCATTAATTACAAAGGTCATTTGTTAGTTACAAATGTTTCCAAACGTACCGAGGAAGGCCTTCTCTGTTATGACACTATCAGAAGGTATAAATGGTCATCTAGAGACATTCAAGATGCTACAATTCAGGCAATAAGAGGCATTATACACATCAAGGGAGGAAGCATCTCAATTCAAAATGATCTTCTTGAACGAGCCTCTTAGTAGATATTTTTGATATCCCAACCCTGTCGGAAATTTGTAGATGGGCCAGCAGCTCTTGGAAACGGGCACATGGAACTAACATATACGAGATGGGTCGCAAGCGTTTTCTCTATGAATTTCCTTCCAAGGAAATTGCAGAGCACGTGATGAGAGGTGTCTGGTTCTAGAAAAAACACAAACCCAACCTCCAATGGTGGTCGCCAATAGTGGATTCTGTCCCAAGAAAAGAAAAGGTGAATCATGTCTGGATCAGATTGGTATGGCTTCCTCTTCAACTATGGTCCCAAAAAGTTTTAAAGGAAGTTAGAGATTACTGGGGTGGCTGGATCCAAACTGAAGAGGAAACGAAACTGAGAAACCACTTGAAATGGGCGAGGTTGAAGGTTAAAGGAGATGTCGATGAAATTTCGAAAGTAGTAAAGGTGGAATTCGAAAGAATCATCTCGGAAATTCAGATATGGGTGAAGCTCCAGTAAGAACCAGTATGGGAGCTGTTGGAGGCGAGAGGCACTCGGACCAGTGAGTAATCGAAGAACCATCTCATTCGGGGGGGGGGGGGTCAAGAAAAGTTAGATCTGACAGGGCACGTGGGTTCTTAAAAAGTGGCGGAGGCACTGAGTAGCTCTAATTTAGAGTCTTCTACGAAAGAGAATTAAAGAGAAATTGAAGAAGGGGTAGATGTCCAACAACATATGACCGAGGAGGAAAATGCTATGACAATCTTCAAAGAAACAGGAAGTTAGGAGAGAGAAAACCATGGTTTTAGCAACAAACACATGCAATCTTCAGAGGTGAAAAAATTCGTGGGTTGGGTAATTGAAGAAGCTACTCTAAATTTACAGAGATTAGAGGAAGAGAAGGACCCAGAATTTGAGGCCTCAATTTGGGTACACCAGAACATAATCAGACTCTGCAAGGAATTTGGGATGCATTTTCAGAGATGTGAGATAGAAGCTTTGGAGCTTTTCATGAAAATTGACAACAAAAGACGAGAACAAAAGGCTTCCAGATATATAAATGTCAGGAACTCCTCGGCGAAAAGGGGTTAAAGAACTAAAGGGATTGGAAATAGGAAGCGACTTCAGAAGCAATGGTACTTGAAGTAAAATGGGGGGGGGGGGGTATGGTTATCTAGGACCAATGAAGGTAAACATTTCTCTCACAGAATGTTAGGGTTTTTTTTGACATAGAAAAAGAATGTTGATCAAGAGTTTAATTCACAAGTGGAAAGCAGATGTATATTGTTTTCAAGGATCCAAAATCAAAGGAGACATTGGGGAGATTGTGAAACAACTGTGGAATAATAGAGGGGGGAAATTTGCACAATTGGAAGCTAGTGGGACTAGAGGGGCATATTAGTTATGTGGGATGGTAGAATGTGGGAAGGGGAGATTAGTAGCTTAGGTTCTTATACAATAACCTGTAATTTTTTTTGGTAATAGTCAGGGATTCACCTGGTACTTATCTAGTGTATATGCACCAAATGATAGGAAAGAAAGGCAGAAAGTCTGGTGGGAATTAGCAGGAGCTAGGGGACTCTTTGAGGGGTCATGGTTGGTATGTGGGGATTTCCTCACATTGAGGTTTCCATCGGGGAAGAATTGCTATAGAACTCTAGACTAGAGCAATGAATGAATTTTCAAAGTTTATTCAAGACATGGAGTTGGTGGATTTTCAAATGGCAAGAGGTAACTACACTTGGAGAAAAGGCGACATGCATGTGATATCAGCTAGGTTGGACATGTTTCCATCATAGAGTGAGATCTGACCTCTCTCTCCCATGTGATGCTTCAATGTGGCAATTGGGATTCGGTCAAATCTTATTTCAAGTGTGAGAACTCGTGGCTTCAAACCGAGGGCTTCCAATCAAGGATTAAACACGGGTGGAGCTCTTTTAATTGTGAAGGAAGACCTGATTTTATTCTAGCCTTTAAACTTGAAGCCCTGAAGGCAAAATTAAAGGAATGGAGTAAAACACCACAAGGAAATCTAGAGATGCAGAAACTTAATCCTCAACCAACTAGCTGAACTAGAGGAAATACATGATCAAAGATGTCTCACTGAGGAAGAAATACATGTTAAGTTTGCTTTAGCTCTAGAATTTGAAGAGATTGCTAGAAATGAGGAGGTGGCTTGGAGGCAAAGATCTAGGGCTCTTTGGTTGAAACAAGGGGATAAAAACACTAAATATTTCCGCAGAACTGCAAATGCTCATAGGAGGTACAATAACATTGACAAATTGATTGTAGAAGGGGAAACTATGGAGGATCGAGCAAACATAAAAGAGGAGATTGTCACATTCTACCAAAAGCTACATTCTGAACCAGAAATGTGGCCAATTGTCCTAGGATTTCTCTAGAGGAAAACTTAATGTTGCAAAGTCTTTTTGAAACTCCAGGAGATTTGGAAAAGTGTAAAGGCGTATGCAAGGGACACCAGATCCTGAGGGATTTTCTATGACTTTCCTTTTTCAATGCTGGAGGTAGTGAACAAGGAAGTAGTAGCTGCAATCCACAATTTGCATGAGCAGGGTGTGTTTGAAAAGAGCTTTAATGCCACCTTTGTGGCATTAATTCCTAAGAAGATGGGGGCTAAAGAGTTGAAAGATCTTAGGCCTATAATTATAATAGCAAAACAAGATCATATCTAAAATTAATGACTGAAAGACTCAAAAAAGTGGTAAGCAAACTGGTGGACGCTCAACAGATAGCCTTCATTAGGGGCAGACAGATAATGGATGCCATTTTAATCGCCAATGAATGTATAAATGCAAGATTGAAAAGGCTAATCGCCAATGAATGTATAAATGCAAGATTGAAAAGGCTAATCGCCAATGAATGTATAAATGCAAGATTGAAAAGGCTAATCGCCAATGAATGTATAAATGCAAGATTGAAAAGGCTAATCGCCAATGAATGTATAAATGCAAGATTGAAAAGCAAAGAGCCTGGAATATTATGCATACTGGACATAGAGAAGGCATACGATCACTTAAATTGGAACATTTTGTTGGAAACTCTGACTAAAATGAGCTTTGAGTACAGTAAAGTTTTCAATTTTGGTTAATAGTTCACCTGTTGGTTTCTTCCCTTCTTAGAGGGGTTTGAGGCATTTGAGGCAGGGATGCCTTTTATCTCCTTTTCTCTTCATCATTACTATGGAAGGATTGAATGGTATGTTGAAACTGCCCAATTAAACAATTGGATAAGGGGTTTTAAGGTAAATGCTAGGGTAGACAACAATTTGGAGATATCCCATCTACAACATGCCGATGACACTATTGTATTTTGTGAGTCAATACTTTTCTAGAATTCTTGGAGGTAAAATAGGGAAAGCTGCCGACAGTCTATTTGTGAATGCCATTGGGGGCAAAAAACAAATCAGAAGGGATATGGAATGGTGCTGATAGAGAAATGTCAAAAGAAGTTGACTAACGGGAAGAGTCTGTACCTATCAATGGGGTATATTAACTCTGATTAACTCTGTATTAGATGCTATGCCTACTTACATGATGTCCATGTTTCGGATTCCTGTGAATGTAGTGAAGAGGATAGATGCTTTAAGAAGGAACTTCTTGTGGGAAGGGAACTGTGTTAAGAAGAAAATACTTTTAGTCAAATAGAACTCTCTTACTATCAACAAAAAAGATGGGGGGTTGGAATAAAGAACTTGAGAACTCAGAATCAAAGCTTGATGATGAAGTGGTTATGGAGATTTGCCAAAGAACAATCCTTATGGAAAGAGGTGATTAGGGAGAAGTATGATATGAATGGTAAATGGACATCAGTGAGTTAGCCTTATGGGGTTAGTATGTGGAAATCCATCAGGAATCTATGGCGTAAATTCATGAACAAAACAAGTTTCAGTGTAGGAAATGGCATAAAGATATCCTTTTGGAAGGATAACTGGTTTGGGCAAAGGATCTTTGAGTGAAATGTTTCGTGACATCTACATCCTCAATCAACAACAAGGGAGATTGGTAGACTAACAGAGTTCTACAATGTTTTAGAACAGTTTAAAGGAATTTCAAACTCTGAAGACTCTTTGAATTGGCAAGGAAATAAAATTGGGAAGTTCTCATTGTTAGATCATCTTATAATGAATTCAGCCTTTCCATGAACCAGGTTGGTTGTTGGCCATGGAAACTGATTTGGAAAGTTAAAATTCCTTATAAAGTTGCTTGCTTTACTTGGCTGTTGGCAAAGGAGACAATGTTGACAATGGACAACCTAGTCAAGAGAGGATATCAATTATGCTTTGTGTGGAGCGGAGGCAGAGACAATTAGTCATCTCTTTTTACACTTACACTGTAGGTTGATTGCTCAACTATGGAGAATTTTTATCAACTTAAGGGGTATTATGTGGGCTGCCAAGAAAAATTCCTGAAGTTCTTGCATGTTGGAATAGAGATGGTAATTTGTCCAATTAGAAGGAGAGACGGAGGATTGTCCCTGCTTGCATCTGGTGGACAATTTGGCAAGAGAGAAACATGAGATGTTTCGAAGACAAGTATAATCATGTCCAGAAGATAAAAATGAAGTGTCTACTTTTGTTCTATTGTAAAGGAAAAATGAAGTGTCTACTTTTGTTCTACTGTAAAGGAAAACTTTTTAGAAGAACATGAGTCTATTTTTGATGTTTTAGATTCCTTGTGAGAAGACCAAGGATTAGGTGTCTTTTTTCCTCTCTTATGTAATTATGGGTGACTCCACATTTTTTGTGTAGTCTTTATATTAATATACAATATGTTACCTACTCAAAAAAAAAAGATCGCCTATTGCTTTTTGGCTTCATTGGGATTTGAACCCGAAGCTTCATGGCGATCCTCCCACTTTATCAGTTTAGCCACACCCTTGGATGCATTTTTCGTTTATGGACTTGATTCTTCATTTTTGTTATTCTCAATAATGCTTTAATTCTCATTTCTGGCTGGAAGTAATTTGCTTTTGGGTGAATAAGTTCAATTATAGTACTGAAATTGGGGCCAGCTCCAACTAGTTTGGGGATTATTAAGGTTTAGTTGATTTGATTGTTAATTGGACTACTCTCCTCCCTATTTGCTTGTTGACTTTTGGCCTGCCATAATTATTAACAGAATGTGTAGAAACATACCCGGTTATATATTGTCTGTAACATTTTAAATGAATGGAAAAGAGGATAAAAATGTGATTAGTTAAAGTGCGTCTCATAAACTTTTTACGGTATTTAAAATGTTTTAGAACCTTCAATTTAAATCAGGAGAAGCATTTTAGGGCGATGGGGTTCTTTAAATTGGTTCATGGCTATTATGAGTATCTCGTTAGGTAACAGAGTTGAAATTTTGACGGTTCCTTCTGAATTTTCTTGTTAAATTTTCTTTTGACTGGTGTCATGTTACCTATTTGCAGCCCATCTATTGTTGATGTGCTGTACTGATTATGTTGGAATCATGGTGAAATCAGAAGGCAAAGTTGTGTATTCTTCGCTTGCTAATTTGGAAAAGGACAACGTGAAAGTTCAGTTTGTTGAAGACGAAGTTGATGAAGATTCGTGGGGGAGATTCCCAGAAGATTCCCAGTCTGCTGGGCAAAATTATCTCTGTGGGTACCCTTCGATCGAGTCTGATGATGTATTAGATAGGGGATATGATTCTGGTAATGACCCATATAACTTCGTGCCACAAAATCGTCCTCCTGAGGTCAATTTAAAAAATGTTTTGAGTGGGCTAGTTGCTATTGTAACTGGGCAGAATAAAGGTCATGTTTCAGATGCAGTTCCTCAGTTGCCTAGTTCTGATGTTTCATTTCTTGGATCTAGTAAGAATGGAGATACTTTCTTGCACTCATCAGTTTACATACCAAGTGCTCCCCCACTAGTTGAACCAAGTGCGTTTAACTATAGTGCTTACAAGGATGTGTTGGAAGCTGAGCCTCCAGAGTGGCTCCCAGACAGTTCTACAACTATTTGCATGCAGTGCACTGCGCCTTTCACGGCATTTACTCGTGGAAGACATCATTGTCGGTTTTGCGGAGGGGTTTTTTGTAGGACATGTACAAAAGGGAGGTGCCTGTTGCCCATGAAGTTTCGGGAGAAGAACCCCCAGAGAGTGTGTGATTCCTGCTATGATAGGCTTGATCCAGTGCAAGGCGTTCTCATCAACACCATCAGCAACGCTGTGCAGGCCGCAAAGCATGATGTTATGGACTGGACTTGTACGAGAGGTTGGTTGAACCTTCCAGTGGGTTTATCTATGGAGTATGAGATATACAAGTCATCAAACACATTGAGGACTTATGCACAGGTCTACTATATTTACTACTTCTTCTTTTCCTAATTCTGGTTGCTCTAACCTCAGAATCACCACTGTGCCTTTTGTTACTATTGAGATGAATATTGACAACTTTTTTTTTCTTTTCTTTGGATCCTCTCTCTCTCACACGCACACAAACACACACACACACACACACACAGGGCTCATATGACATTCCGTCGTCCCTCTCTTCCTGTACAGTGTAAACAAGAATGGAATCAGTTCCAGAAGATTCTGATAGTAGAAGATCCTATCAGAATCTTCAGATTCGTTTGTGCTTGATTTGCTGTCCCTACCGTGCAACTTCTGCCTTGTGATGCTGATTAAATTTTGTAATGCACAGGTTGCTCGGTTGAATCCTGAGAGGTCCATACCTGGTGCAGTTCTCAAAGGAGCTAAAGGTCTGGCAATATTAACAGTTGCTAAAGCTGGGGTGCTTCTTACGTATAAACTTGGTACTGGCCTGGTGGTTGCACGAAGATCTGATGGTTCATGGTCTGCACCATCTGCTATAATATCAGCCGGTTTGGGATGGGGTGCACAGGTATACTCTAAATTAACGGTCTTTGCTAGTGAGGCTTCAGGTTTGAGAATGCAGTCAGTTTAGATAATGTAGAATACTAAATTTTAGGAATGACTATGCTGTCTTTAATCAGATTCATTTTCTGTTTTCTGCCAAAGGTTCTGAATTGCAAGTATTTTATGTCAAAGGGGAACAAAATGATCCATGCGCATGTAATCGGCATTTTTCTTTACCCTAATTGACAAATACTTTTTGGTTTTTCCTGAATTAAGAATTTGATCCATTTCTCTCTACTAAAAATGAATGGCTTATTCTCCTATTAACTAAATAGTAGAGCACATATTTATTGCATTCTTTTTTGCTACTTTTTTTGTTAAATTTGTCTTCATCATCCTTTGTCCAAAAGATTGATATTTGTCTTTGTGTAGATTGGAGGCGAGTTGACGGACTTCATTATTGTGCTGCATGACTCTAAGGCTGTGAAGACATTTTGCAGCCGCATGCATTTTTCTCTTGGTGCTGGTTGCAGTGCTGCAGCTGGTCCAGTTGGGAGAGCTGTGGAGGCAGATCTTCGAGCTGGAGAGAGAGGTTCTGGCATATGCTATACTTACAGTTGTAGTAAAGGTAAGTAGCTTCTTTTGGGCCTAGATTTTCTGTAACATATCATGAAAGTTTGTTTTGAATTTCCAATATTCAAGGTTGCCCTTGTGCTATGCCTTAGGTAATACAAGAATTACTTTATACAATCTTGTGCAGACATTGGAGCTATTAATCATCTTTGGTCATGCATGTGTTAAAATTCGGAAATATGAGGAGGGACACGAGTCTCGTTTTTTGTTTTAACTGTATCTGGAATTTTGTTTCAGAAGTTTGTCTAAATAGTAAGGGTGACCTCACAAGCCAGTGCCTATGTGAAAACTCTTAGGAAAAGATAAAATCCATTGTCACACAGTAAAAGACCTCTTATTCATGCAAATTGCACTTTTTTGTATGCATAGATATATCGAGATTCAAATGAATTAATCCAAAACGAGTCCCAAAATATGCTGATGACTCTTTAGAAAACGGAGCGGCCAGGCACATTACTACCGTTTCCTCTCTTTGGTGGCTATCTCCTGCACCAGTGGGGGTTATCAGCAAAACTGTGATCAATTTATTCTCGTTGGGTTTGACTTGTGTGCTTCAGGTGCATTTGTGGGAGTCTCGCTTGAGGGGAACATCGTCACAACACGGATGGATACAAATCTCCGATTCTATGGGGATCCTTACCTTACTACAGCTGACATCCTTCTTGGGACAGTGGAGAGACCCAAAGCTGGAGAACCCTTGTATGCTGCACTGAGAGACCTATATGAAAGCTTTCCACTACGCTTGAAAGGAGTCCATGATTAAAATGGTGAGATGTGTTGGCTCTTGCAGTCCCTTGTTCATACTAGAAGAAATGTGAAGTATTTGGTTTAATAGGGTAGAGGAATGTCCTTTTGAACCAGGATAATAGCTTCTCTCCCTTGTACATAAACAATATACTTGTACATAAATAGCGGTTGCAATATACTGTTATGATTCTGATAATTTGGAGTTAATTTTCATGCTATGGATATTTGTCAGATATACTACTAGGGTATGACGGATCTGGTAAGGGCTAAAATTGGTTATTGTTGCTGTAGATGACTTGTAATGTGGCAACATAACAAGAAAACGCAGCAGTTCTGGTATGGTTCTTCCAATAGCATGAACATCAAGCTTAGGAATAGCGTATTGCCGTCTCGTGAACTTTTTCATTTCTGTTGATAATAATCGAGGGAGTACATGTTTAAGATTCTTATTGCACTTGTTCCACTAATGAGAATGGTTAGATTGCTCTAGAGACAACTGAAACAATCCAGGACTTGCCAAATTTGCATGATTGAAAAACTATTGTAAGACTAGACTGCCAAAAGCTGATTCTATTGCCCCACATTATCTTAGAAGAATAATCACAAATGCAAAACAACAAATTTAGGAGTAAGATTCACAAATCGTTAAGCAACCATGAGTCACGAACAATCGATAAGCAAAATGAAAAGAAAGGAAATATACAACAACAACCCCTGCCCTGGAAGGGTAGGGAGACTGTTTCCGATTGACCCTGGCAAAAGAAAGGAAATATACAGATTCTTATTTTGTGATTATATAGAGATTTGTTGGTCAACTGACCGCAGTACATGCCTTGTTAGTATAAACCGGAAATTCCAGTCTATTATTTGCATCATTAGTTATAAAGCCCAGATGGTTTCATCTATTTGCTAATCACATCCATCGGAGATTTGGCTAAATAGAGAACTTTGGTGAGGGGGTGAATCATCGAAGCCAAAATAGTGGCAAGAAGTTGACATTGACAGAGCCATTGCTCCATTTTTCATGTTAGATTCATTGTTGGACCTTGTTACCGTGCCAGACATTCAAAGTTATGCACACCTATTGTCAACTAATAGTAGAATATCATTATCAAAACATTTGAGTACTTTTGGCTAATAGAACAATCTTGGAGAAGAATAAGGGTGATAACAACTACTGCCTCGTCTCAATTTAGAACACACATTTTGCTTATTAGTCTAATGACACATTTTTATATTTAGAAACTATTTAATTTTAAACTTTCCATTATGCCAACTTTACTTTTAATGAAAAACTTTTATAGCCATATAAATATCATGACCCTACTAAGCTTTTGCTCCTGAAGCTTTTAGCCCCACATGTTTCAAAAGTCTTCTTTTATTTTTTAAACTTTGTGCCAAGTCAAACTAGATCATCTAAATTGAAACGGGGGAGTATTTAGAAACCACTAAAATATGTGGAAAGGATAAGGGAAATCACATGACGTGAAACTTTAGTCATTTGCTGATATAAAACTTGCCAAATTATATGAATTCATAATGCAATGGAGTTTATTGGTATATATGATTATGTATCATCAAAGTAAAAAAAAAAAAAAACATGTCCTATATTATATAATAGCGGGAGTGAAATTTAATTTGTTAAAATACTCACTTTTCAAATTGTTTCAGGAATTGATACATTTCTACAACATTTTTTAATATACAAGAGTCGAAGATATCAGCCCCCTAAAATTGCAAATAATTGTTTTTACTATTTAGCCTAAAAAAGAGGGTATTTTAAATACAAATCTATTATTTGAACAGTGGCTCTTATAATTATGAAATGACTCTCTAAAATAGTACTTTACGTTAAAAGTTTGTGACGTAAAGATTTTGATACCTAGTAGATTACCATAATAGAGGCAATTTGAGTGAATCGTATAAAATTATCAATTTATTAGTCTTAAGGTACCACACGTGTACTTTGTATCTATGAGAATAAATTTGTTAAAAACAACATAATAAGTGTTTGCTTTTTTAAACTAGAAATAAAAATTAACAAAGCGTTACAAGTTCCTGAAAATAATAATAATCACGTTTAGAGTTTTGAGCTATTCTAATCATTCTTCTTTTAGTTGCAGTTACCGGTGTTTATGGTTTGATTTGAGTCGGTTTATCCTTAAAAAGAAACCAAACCAAGTAAGTCGGTTTTTCAAATATTAGAATCAAACCAAACCAATTAAGTCGGTTTTTTCTCGATTCGGTTTATGTCGTATTTTGTCGATTTTTTGGTTTTTTCGGTTATTTGTCGGTTTTTTCTTAAATATAAGACTGTCACGACCCCAAATCCTAACAGGCCGTGATGGCGCCTATCGTGGAACTAGGCTAGCCAACCATCACTTTACTACGCTTTTGTTCAATCATAACATTTCACAATTAATAATAATCAAGCAACCATAGCAAAATTTATATAAATAAGTCTTAGCGTCCCCGTAATATTCTAAACAACCTCCCAAGAACTGGAGTCAATAGTCATGAGCATCTAAGAATAAATAAATCTAACTCT
>MDKH01110022.1:0-17114 GCA_005239495.1 Nicotiana undulata
TCTCAGAGGCTATGAAGTAAGGAACAATTTCACTTCTATTCTGCTCTATCGTGCGAATTTATTGTACCATTGATGATTGAACTTGTCTATTCTTGTCCTCTCACAAATCTCGACAACACGCAAAGAGTTTTCAACCGGACAAGAGATGAAGCCCCAATGACAGCTACGATTAGGGTAAAGACAAAAGCAGAGCTTAGTCTAAATCTCGAACACCAGCACCTATTATACAGTCTCAAGTGGATCTAGACGCGGAGGTTCTAGCTCAGTCGGTACATGTTGGACTATTCCATATCCCAGAAGGATTTATAGCTACTCATGTATTGCATAACAAGGGAATAGTTGAAAGCAACGGAGTTGATTTATATGAGCTGTGAAGTTTAACATTGTGAATTATCAAACATTGTGACCTATGGCTTCGTGCCAAGTGGGGAAGTCCACTGTCAAGGAATAGATTGCAGGGTCATGTGTTATATCGGTTTTGGCCTGGAATGTATAAGGCCTGAGAGTTTGCAAGAGATAAAGGTGGGACTAGCGATATGTCCACCTCCTTAATAACCCTACACCTCAGTACCAAAGGAGTTATATAGACAACTTTAAATCTACAAAAGGTTTACTCAGCGTGGAAGTCACGGTTGCGGATTTTGGGGTGCTCCAGAGGGAGTACGATGGTTGACAAGCTTCTAGACTATATGGTTCGTGCCAAGGTTTATTTGTATAGAGCTCTACTTCTTGGATCATTGTGCATCAATAGAGATGAGATTTACCCCAAAAGAATGATGAAAAAGTATATGAATAAAAGGGGTAGCTCAACAGTGTTGAGTTAACATAGTAAAAGAAGAAATTGGCCGCCGGTGTTTGTGACAAGCCTACGAAGAGGATGACCAGCCAATGCAACAACAATTGCTTGACTCAGTTCTCATAAATGCTTTTGAAATATTTGTCTCGGACCCTCCATAATACGTGGTGCATAAGGTTTGAACGGTTGCGCCAGGTCATATGACGGTGTCAGAATATACAATCAGGTTCGATAAGTCAGCCCGTCACACTCCTACTTTGGTTTATATAGCCAGAGGACGAGTCCCCAAACTCATTAACGGACTCAAATATGATTGTAAAATTTTGTACGACTCAGGGCTGGTTGATGCTTCATTTCGACTAGTGGTAGAAATTGTCCTAGACTTGGGAGAGTCATATTTCCTTAGAACACTCGGGCTACGTGCCCCATTGCAGTTACAACTCAACCTACATGTCGAATGTGGAGGTCAGATTCCTAAAGGTGGAGAACCAGCCTATTGGTATATTTTCTATGGTATTGCTGAGGTCGTTACATTAAATGGTGTCATTACAAGAACAATCTCTAATTATTATAAAGTGATGATTTCCTGAATTTAATACAGTTATGCGTAACTAATAAAATTCTTCTAATATGCTCTACTCTCGGGTGAGCTTTGTAACTCTAAAATCTACTTATGTGAATACTTGTATTGAGAAATTCTATGGAGATAACTGTGTCTATCATTACTGTCATGACCCAGAATCCTAATCCAGGTCGTGATGTCGCCTAACGACAGGGTTAGACAAGCCAACGTAAATTCTACTAAGTGCTTCTCTTAACTTGATTCAATTATTCACCCATTTACCGAATTTTAACGAGTTAAGTCATGATATCGAAAGGTAATAACTCGGTGGTAGATACAATAGCTATAAAGAAGCACGAGCTAAACATACAAGCACATACATGTACAAACCCAAAATCCCAAAACCACCACTACGTGTGTGCCAGGAACTAGTGTCACGAGTATCATGGGCAAACCAACGGAGTATACAAAGGATAATAATATATACAATCCCACTGTCTGCATGAATAGATGGGAAACAAAAATAAATGAAACTCCATGGTGCTGCTGGGGATCACCAGAGGAAGCAGCTCACCGTGAAGTCAAATCCGCTACAGTCACTATCTAGATCCGGTCTGATAACCAGGTGCACCAGCCTCAGAACCTGTACAGTTAAGTACAGAAGTGCAACATGAGTACATATTAAGTAAATATGTACCTAGTGAGTATCCCTTCTAATCTCGAAGAAGTAGTGACGAGAGGTCGACTTGACACTCACTAAGGTCCAACAGTATGATATAAAAATGATAAAATAAAAGCAGTAGGCATGTAAGACAGTGAGTAGCAATTATGTACAAAACACAGATATCCAAGAAAAAAATACTGGAACAATAAAAATGACCACTTACTTTCCCCCAAAATATCTCAAACAAGTCAACATCCATGAAAAAATGCCAAATAATCATGCGCACACAGGAATAAGACAACCGACCGGAGTCATAAGGAAAATAAATAGCTATGCACTGCCGGGGATCGACCGGCCCATCCCAAAAGTGCATGCTTACCATAACCATGTCTACGCACCGCCGAGGATCGATCGGCCCGTCCCAAAAGTGCGTCTTTCAATGTAACCATATCATAACATAGTACAACTTCGTCCATGCACTACCGAGGATCGAACGGCCCGTACCAAGAGTGCATTCTTACTTATATCATCTTTGTGCACTGCCGGGGATCGACCGGCTTGTCCCAAAAGTACACCTTTCAATCCGGCGTGGCGTACGGCCCACTCCCATGAGAGTGGGGGAAATCACACATCGCTCGCGGAATGTAAATTGCGAAGCGGTCACATGCACACACAATAACTTAGAAAAACTTACTTTCCATAACAAATTCTTTTCAATTCAACAATTTCCATAAAGCCTCAGAGGAGCAATACTATACATAACATGACCTCATATCACACATGGAGTTACAAGGAATCATAAAAGGCATTGCAAGGAAACATACAAGGCATTACAAGGAAGAATATAAGGCATGATATGGGCCTAACTACCCGGACATAACAATGATAGCCGCTACGTACAGAGTCTCGTCACTTGGTGTGTACGTAGCCCCAAAACAATTTACACATAGCATATACATCACCTATGGGGACAATTCCCTCTTAAAAGGTTAGAAAGGAGACTCATCTCGTGTCGAATCTACCCCTCGGACCACAATTGCGCCCGAAACTCTGAATTCTACACCCGAGGACTCGCAACTAGCCAAAAGGTGTACAATTAAATCAATGCATGCACAATGTGGGAAATTAGCTTAGTTATTCTATAAAATCGCTATTCTTGAAAAGTTCTCAAATTCCAACCCCGGTTCCGCATGTTCAAATTCCGAAAATTCTCGAAGGGATCACTTACCCATAGCCTAAGGATCATTAATGTGTGATTTCTACTTGAATTCATGGCCTAAAACGGAAAATCACAAAATCCTCAAGAGCCCTAAAATTACTACCTAATTCCATGATTTTTGAAAGTTTAGCAGGGAATTTAACTAGGAATTGATGTTTGAAACTAGTAAAACCATGGAATTTACTTACCTCAATAACAGTGGTGGAAGGTTCCTTGAAGAGCTCTCACTTGAGAAGGAAGATGAAAATGGAGGAAATAGGCTAAGTCCCGTGTTTAAATGAAATTTAACTGCCTGGACTACAGGGGTTCCGCACCTGCGGCTCGAGGACCGCACCCGCGAGCTGGGGCTCGCACTTGCGGAATCGGGCAAGAGGGGCTGGGGTCGCACCTGCGGAGCTGGAGACCGCACCTACGGAAAAGGAACCGCACCTGCAGAACCTTCGCACCTGCGAGGCTGGGACCGCATGAGCGGTCCCGCACCTGCGACTGGGCAATCGCACCTGCGGTCACACCAGATCAGGTGAACCAGCTGCATCTTCAGCTGGTTTTTGGCCTTGTGTGGTGCCCGGGAGGCACCTGGGCCCCCCGAGATCCCGTCCAAATATACCAACAAGTCCTAATTCATAATACGGACTTGCTCGAGCCTTTGGAACACCCAAAACAACGCTAAATCTAAAAATCACCCCTCAAAACCCCTAGGATCAAACTTAAGGATTTCTAAGTTCTTGATTTCTATAACAACGCGCCAGACCGACCTATACTACTCGGAATGACCCCAAATTTTGCAGACAAGTCATGAATGACGTAACAAAACTATTCCTGGTCTCGGAATTTCATTCGGACCTCGGTAATATATGATCACGTTCCAAAGCAAATTTCAAATTCTATGAAAATCCCCAAAACTTCATTAACTCTAAATTTCCCATTTTTGATCCGAAATCCGTCAAATCAAGTCCGTTCCTTACCAAATTTTACAGATAACCTACATAACACATATCGAACCTGTTTCAGGATCCGGAACCATAATACGGGCCCGAAAACACAGGTTTCACATCGAGGTTCATTTTCATAAGCCTTTATTATTTTCAGAAAACAATTTTCTTTAAAAATTCATTTCTCGGACTTGGGTCCTCGGAATTTGATTCGGGGCATACACCCAAGTCCCATATTTTCCTACGAACCTTTCGGGACCGCCAGATCACGGGTCCGGGTTCGTTTACCAAAATTGTCAACTTATTCAATTAAATATCATAAATTCAACTCTTTATCAAGTTTCCACATAAAGGCTTCCCGGCTACGCGCCCGGGCTGCGCACGCACATCGAGGTGAAATTAACGGAGGCTTTCAGGGCCTCGGAACACTGTTATAATTACATTTACATAAGATGACCCCTTTTGGGTCATCATAATCTCCCCCTCTAAAACAAATGTTTGTCCTCGAACGGACATAGAATCGTACCTGAAGTGCTGAATAGCTGCGGATACCTGCTCCGCATGTCCTCCTCGGAATCCCAAGTCGCCTCATCGACTGGTTGTCCCCTCCACTGGACCTTCACGGCAGAAACTCTCTTAGACCTCAACTGGCGGTCCTACCTATCAATAATAGCAACTTGCTCTTCCTCGAAGCTCAACTTCTCATTTAACTGAATAGTGCTGAAATCAACCACATGAGAGAAATCGGAACGATACCTCCGAAGCATGGATACATGAAAAATCGGATGAACTCCTGATAAGGCGGGAGGTAAAGCAAGCTCATAAGTAACCTCCCCGACTCGCCTCAACACCTCGAAAGGGCCTATAAATCTGGGGCTCAGCTTACCCTTCTTCCCGAATCTCAGAATGCCCTTCATTGGCGAAGCCTTCAACAGAACTTTATCTCCCTCTATAAATGCTACATCACGCACCCTATGATCCACGTAACTCTTCTGTCTGGACTCAGCCGTGCGGAGCCTCTCCTGAATTATCTTCACCCTCTCCAAAGAATCTCTCACCAGATCCGTGCCATATAACTTAGCCTCGCCAGGCTCAAACCACCCGATAGGAGAACGACACCGCCGACCATACAAAGCCTCAAATGGAGCCATCTCGATGCTGGACTGATAACTATTATTGTACGCAAACTCCACCAAAGGCAAGAACTGGTCCCACTGACCCCCAAAATCAAGCACACATGCCCTGAGCATATCCTCCAATATTTGAACCGTACGCTCCGACTGGCCATCAGTCTGGGGGTGAAATGCTGAGCTGAGATCTATCTGAGTGCCCATCTCACAGTGCAATGCTCTCCAGAAGTGCGAGGTGAACTAAGGACCTCAATCTGATATAATGGACACCGGCACACCGTGCAACCGGACTATCTCCCGAATATAAATCTGGGCCAGCCTCTCTAAAGTGTAAGTAGTGGCCACCGGAATGAAATACACCGATTTGGTCAATCTATCCACAATGATCCAAACCGCGTCAACCTTCCGCAAGGTCCGAGGCAACCCAACCACGAAGTCCATAGTGATGCGCTCCCATTTCCACTCAGGAATGGGCAGCTACTGAAGTAGGCCTCCCGGCCTCTGATGCTCATATTTAACCTGGTGGCAATTGAGGCACCTAGCCATATACTGCACAATGTCTTTCTTCATCCGCCTCTACCAGTAGTGCTGCTTCAAATCTCGGTACATCTTCGTCGCACCCGGATGAACAGAATACCGAGATCTGTGGGCCTCTTCTAGAATTCTCTCCCTCAGGCCATAAATATTAGGAACACATAAACGGCCCTGGAGCCTCAAAACACCATCCTCGCCCAAAGTAACCTCCTTGGCCTTACCCAGGACCACCGTATTCCAAAGCTCTGCAAGGCATGGATCATCAAACTGGCGAGCCTTAATCTCCCCCAACAATGAAGACTGAGAAACTACATGAGCCAAAACTTGACGAGTCTCCGAAAGGTCCAATCTCACAAGGCGATTGGCCAAGGACTAAATGTCCAAGGCTAAAGGTCTCTCCTCAGCTGCAATGTAGGCCAAGCTACCCATACTCGCTGCCCTCCTGCTCAAAGCATCTGCTACTACATTCCCTCTAGCCCGAGTGATACAGAATAGTGAGATCATAGTATTTTAACAACTCAAGCCATCTCTGCTGCCTCAAATTAAGGTCCCTATGCTTAAACAAATGCTGCAAACTGCGGTGGTTAGTGTAGACCTCACATGACACACCATACAAATAGTGCCGCCAAATCTTCAAAGCATGAACAATCGCCGCCAACTCCAAGTCGTGCACAGGATAATTCTTCTCATGAGCCTTCAGCTGACGCGAAGCATAAGAAATAACTCTCCCGTCCTACATCAACACATATCCCAACCCGACGCGTGAAGCGTCGCAATACACAGTATACATCCCAGAACCGGAAGGCAACGTCAGAACCGGTGCTGAGGTCAATGCTGACTTGAGCTTCTGAAAGCTCGCCTCACACTCGTCGGACCACTATAATGGGGCATTTTTCTGAGTCAATATGGTCAATGGAGCTGCAATAGAAGAGAACCCTTCCACGAATCGGAGATAATAGCCTGCTAGGCCCAAAAAACTCCTGATCTTTGTAGCTGAAGTAAGACGCGACCAACTCTGAACTTCCTCAATCTTCTGAGGATCAACCTTGATACCTTCTCAGGATACCACATGCCCCAAAAATGCCATAGAATCTAACCAGAACTCGCACTTGGAGAACTTAGCATACAAATTCTGTTCCCGCAAGGTCTGGAGCACAACTCTCAAATGATGCTCATGCTCACCCAGGCTCCGCGAATAAATCAAGATGTCATCAATTAAGACGATGACGAAGGAATCAATATACGGTCTGAATACCCTATTCATCAAGTCCATGAATGCTGCTGGGGTATTAGTTAAACCAAAAGACATCACCAGGAACTCATAATGGCCATACCTGGTACGAAATGCAGTCTTCGAAATATCTGGAGCCCGAATCTTCAACTGATGATAACCCGATCTCAAATCAATCTTGGAAAACACATGAGCACCCTGCAACTGGTCAAATAAATCATCGATGCGCGGCAGAGGATACTTATTCTTAATAGTAACCTTATTCAGTTTGCAGTAATCAATACACATCCGCATAGACTCATCCTTCTTCTTCACAAATAGAACTGGAGCACCCCACGGCGACACACTCGTCCTGATGAACCTCTTACCCAACAACTCCTCAAGTTGCTCCTTTAACTCTTTCAACTCCTTAGGAGCCATACGATACGAGGGAATGGAAATATGCTGAGTATATGGAGCTAAATCAATACAAAAATCAATATCTCGATCTGGAGGCATGCCTGGAAGATCTGAAGAAAATACGTCTGAAAACTCTCGTACCACCGGCACTAAATCAATGGTCGAAGACTCGGCGGTGGTGTCCCGCACATAAGCAAGGTAAGCCAAACAACCCTTCTCGACCATATGCCGAGCCTTCATGAAGGAAATGACTCGGCTGGATGCACTAACTGACGAACCTCTCCACTCTAGCCTAGGAGACTCAGGCATGGATAAAGTGACTGTCTTGGCATGACAATCTAACACAGCATGATAAGGAGATAGCCAATCCATGCCTAGGATAACCTCAAAGTCAATCATATCCAACAATAAAAGATCTGCTCTGGTATCAAAACCGCAGAAAGTGATCACACAAGACCGATAGACCCGGTCTACCACTACAAAATCGCCCACAGGAGTGGAGACATATATAGGAGAACCCAAGGACTCACAAGGAACATCCAGGAAATGAGAAAATAGTACTGAAACATATGAATATGTGGATCCTAGATCAAATAGTACCGAAGCCTCTCTACCACATACTGAGATAATACCTGTGATTACGGCGTATGAGGCCACTACATCTGATCTGGCCGGAATGGCATAAAATCTGGCTGAGGATCCTGAAGACTGAACTCCCCCGGAGTGAATAGGAACTAACTGACCTCACCCTGAGTGGCCTCCCCCTCTAGGACGACCCCTGCCGACCTGTCCTCCACCTCTAGGTGGCCGGACTGCTGGTGCTATTCCCATAGGCCAATAACCCTGCTGCACCGCCTTGCCCCGAAGCCTGGGACACTGTCTCTGCATATGACCTAGATCTCCACACTCAAAGCAACCTCTAGGTACCATAGCCTGCTGCCCCGTAGAGGAAGACCCCTGAATAGCCAGGAAGCGATGTGGACCCTCGGGCATAGCACTGAAATAAGAACCGGGGGATTTATGGCGATTGTAGTAACCACTGGGTGAACCCTGAGTGGTTGGAGGACGATAGGAACGCTCTGGCATAACACTGAACTGAGGCCTCGCTGGACCACCTCGAGGAGGCAGTGGAGGTGCTGAATATGGAAGCCTGCTGGGCGGACCACCCCCGAACTGACCTCTGCTCCTAGCCGGAGCATCCCTGAAATCCCCTGAGAACCTAGCCTTCTTGTTCTGCTGACCCAATTCCCTGCTCCTCAACCGATACCCCTCAATCCGTCGAGCTATCTCAACTACAAGCTGGTAAGGAGTACCCATCTCCACCTCTCGGGCCATGGTGGCCCTAATAGCTTAACCCGACCACAAACTGCGGCACTCTCTCGGCATCGGTAGGCAATATCATGAGTGCATGGCGTGAAAACTCTGAAAATCTGGCCTCATAATCTGTCACTGTCATCTGCCCCTTCTCTAGCTGCTCAAACTGACGCCGCAATTCTTCCCTCTCAGAAGGTGGAATATATCTGTCTAGAAACACCTCCACGAACTGATCCCAAGTGACAGGAGGGGAATCTGCTGGTCTGCTGAGAATATATGACTGCCACCACCTGCGAGCTCTGCCCTCCAACTGAAATGTGGTGAAATCCACTCAATGGGACTCCAAGATCCTCATGTTGTGCAGTCTGTCCCTGCCCCTATCGATGAAATCCTGGGCATCCTGACCCCGCTCACCCCCGAAGACTGGATGGCGAATCGGGTCCATCTATCCTACATCTTCTGCTGGTCACCCTCTGCAACTGGCCTGGGCTCTGGGGCTACTACTACGGGCTGAACCCCACCCATAGGCGGTGTACTCAGGGTATGACGTGTTGCTGCTGCCTGACCTATGGCCTGAGCGGTGGGGGTCTGGATTCCCCCTCCTGCTTGAGAAGTAGCAAGGCCGGCTGGAAATAAACCAGCCTGGGACATAGTGTCCATGAATCTGAGCATACGGCCCATGACCTCCTGGAAGCCTGGCCCCATCATGAAATCCACTGGAGCAGGTGCTACTGGAGGCACCTCATCCTGCTCCTCTATAATAGGGCCCTCTGGTATAGCTCTGGGGCGCCCTCGTCCCCTACCTCGAGCAGGTGCTCTACCCCTGCCTCTACCACGACCTCGGGCGGCGGGGGCAGCGGCATCTCCCGGACGAGGAACATTGGATGCACGCGTCCTCACCATCTGTGAGAGAATAGAAGAGTAGAGTAAGTTTGAGTACATCATAGATTGCACGACAGGATATGAATAAAGGGGAAATTTCCTAACACCCCATAGCCTCCTGAAGATAAGTACAAACGTCTCCATACCGATCCGCAAGACTCTACTGGGCCTGCCTGTGACTCGTGAGACTTACGTGAACCTAAGGCTCTGATACCGCGTTGTCACGACCCAGAATCCTAATCCAAGTCGTGATGGCGCCTAACAACGGGGTTAGGAAAGCCAACGTAAATTCTACTAAGTGCTTCTCTTAACTTGATTCAATTATTCACCCATTTACCAAAATTTAACGAGTTAAGTCATGATATCGAAAGGTAATAACTCGGTGGTAGATACAATAGCTATAAAGAAGCGCGAGCTAAACATACAAGCACATACATGTACAAACCCAAAATCCCAAAACCACCACTACGTGTGTGTCAGGAACTAATGTCACGAGTATCATGGACATACCAACGGAGTATACAAAGGATAATAATATATATAATCCCTCTTTCTGCATGAATAGACGGGAAACAAAAATAAATGAAACTCCATGGTGCTGCTGGGGATCACCAGAGGAAGCAGCTCACCGTGAAGTCAAATCCGCTACGGTCACTATCTAGATCCGGTATGATAACCAGGTGCACCAGCCCCAGGACCTGTACAGTTAAGTACCTAAGTGCAACATGAGTACATATTAAGTAAATATGTACCTAGTGAGTATCCCGTCTAATCTCGAAGAAGTAGTGACGAGAGGTCGACTTGACACTCACTAAGGTCCAACAGTATGATATAAAAATGATAAAATAAAAGCAGTAGGCATGTAAGACAGTGAGTAGCAATTATGTACAAAACACAGATATCCAAGAAAAAAAAATACTGGAACAATAACAATGGCCACTTACTTTCTGTCAAAATACCTCACACAAGTCAACATCCATGAAAAATTGCCAAATAATCATGCGCACACAGGAATAAGATAACCAGCCGGAGTCATAAGGAAAAGAAATAGCTATGCACTGCCGGGGATCGACCGGCCCGTCCCAAAAGTGCATGCTTACCATAACCATGTCTACGTACTGCCGAGGATCGATCGACTCATCCCAAAAGTGCGTCTTTCAATGTAACTATATCATAACATAGTACAACTTCGTCCATGTACTGCCGAGGATCGAATGGCCCGTACCAAGAGTGCATTCTTAATTATATCATCTCTATGCACTGCCGGGGATCGACCGGCCCATCCCAAAAGTGCACCTTTCAATCCGTCGTGGCGTACGACCCGCTCCCATGAGAGTGGGGGAAATCACACATCACTCGCGGAATGTAAATTGCAAAGCGGTCACATGCACACACAATAACTTAGAAAAACTTACTTTCCATGACAAATTCCTTTCAATTCAACAATTTTCATAAAGCCTCAGAGGAGCAAATACTATACATAACATGACCTCATAGCACACATGGAGTTACAAGGAATCATATAAGGCATTGCAAGGAAACATACAAGGCATTACAAGGAAGAATATAAGGCATGATATGGGCCTAACTACCCGGACATAACAATGATAGCGGCTACGTACAGAGTCTCGTCACTTGGTGCGTACGTAGCCCCAAACAATTTACACATAGCATATACATCACCTATGGGGACAATTCCCTCTTAAAAGGTTAGAAAGGAGACTCATCTCGTGTCGAATCTACCCCTCGGACCACAATTGCGCCCGAAACTCTGAATTCTACACCCGAGGACTCGCAACTAGCCAAAAGGTGTACAATTAAATCAATGCATGCACAATGTGGGAAATTATCTTAGTTATTCTATAAAATCGCTATTCTTGAAAAGTTCTCAAATTCCAACCCCGGTTCCGCATGTTCAAATTCCGAAAATTCTCGAAGGGATCACTTACCCATAGCCTAAGGATCATTAATGTGTGATTTCTACTTGAATTCATGGCCTAAAACGGAAAATCACAAAATCCTCAAGAGCCCTAAAATTACTACCTAATTCCATGATTTTTGAAAGTTTAGCAGGGAATTTAACTAGGAATTGATGTTTGAAACTAGTAAAACCATGAAATTTACCTACCTCAATAACAATGGTGGAAGGTTCCTTGAAGAGCTCTCTAAAGACTTGAGGAGGAAGATGAAAATGGAGGAAATAGGCTAAGTCCCGTGTTTAAATGAAATTTCACTGCCTGGCCTACAGGGGTTACGCACCTGCAGCTCGAGGACCGCACCTGCGGTCTCGCACCTGCAAGCTGGGGATCGCACCTGCGAGTTAGGGCTCACACCTGCGGTCTCGCATCTGCGGAATTGGGCATGAGGGGTTGTGGTCGCTTCTGCGGAGCTGGAGGCCGCACTTGCGGTTCCGCTCCTGTGGAAAAGGAACCGCACCTGCGGAACCTTCGCACTTGCGAGGCTGGGACCGCAGGAGCGGGCTGGGCAACCGCACCTGCGGTCACACCAGATCAGGTGCACCAGCTGCATCTTCAGCTAGTTTTTGGCCTCGTGTGGTGCCCGGGAGGCACCTGAGCCCACCCGAGCCCCCGTCCAAATATACCAACAAATCCTAATTCATAATACGGACTCGCTCGAGCCTTCGGAACACCCAAAACAACGCTAAATCTAAAAATCACCCCTCAAAACCCCTAGGATCAAACTTAAGGATTTCTAAGTTCTTGATTTCTATAACAACGCGCCAGACCGACCTATACTACTTGAAATGACCTCAAATTTTGCAGACAAGTCATGAATGACGTAACGGAACTATTCCCGGTCTCAGAATTTCATTCGGACCTCGGTAACATAAGATCACGTTCCAAACCAAATTTCAAATTCTATGAAAATCCTCAAAACTTCATTAACTCTAAATTTCCCATTTTTGATCTGAAACCCGTCAAATCAAGTCCATTCCTTACCAAATTTCACATATAACTTAAATAACACATATCGAACCTGTTCTGGGCTTCGGAACCATAATAGGAGCCCGGCAACACAGGTTTCACATCGAGGTTCATTTGATAAGCCTTTAATATTTTCATAAAATAATTTTCTTTAAAAATTCATTTCTCGGACTTGGGTCCTCGGAATTCGATTCCGGGCATACGCCCAAGTCCCATATTTTCCTACGGACCTTCCACGACCGCCAGATCACAGGTCTGGGTCCGTTTACCAAAAATGTTTACCAAGGTCAACTTATTCAATTAATTATCATAAATTCAGCTCTTTATCAAGTTTCCACATAAAGGCTTCCTAGATACGCGTCCAGGCTGTGCACGCACATCGAGGTGAGATTAACGGAGGCTTTCGGGACCTCAGAACACAGTTATAATTACATTTACATAAGATGACCCCTTTTGGGTCATCACAATTACGTGTTGTAATTTTGTTTAACGGAAATATTTGAAAGAAAAAAATAGAATGTTTCGATTGGCAGTGTGCATATTACTTGTGATTCAGAACTGAGGGCGAGATCCTCGTATTTTGATATGATTTGGTATGTTTAAATCAGGCTACGAGCCGGGGTGGAAGTTATGTAGGGACGAGGTCCTTGTGATAGAAATTCTTGTGTTTAAAGTCTCCCTTGTGAATTAAAACTTTTCTATAGTACTGGTAGGGAGTTATGCCTGTTAGGCTTATTCAACAATTTATGTATAAAATAATGATAATGATCATAATAATAAATGAATAAATAATAATAATAAAAGTAATACTAATTACAATTAAATAAATAAATAAAAAAACTAATTAATTAGTTGTGTATAATTTGCTAAATCCGTGTCAGAATTATTGAGCTTTGACCTGCGAGGTATTTGCCGCCCATGTGGCGTTAAATGAGACACGTTAAGTCGGTTATATAATTATGAGGTCTTCATGAATCGCACCTCGTCATCAATATTGTGAAGGTTGAAAGGGGATTATTGTTAATGTGAAGCAGTTGATAATTCCGTAATTGGCTATGAACTACTTTTAAGAAAATATAGGCGGTGAGTATGGGCAGCCTTGTGTATATTCCAGTTGGTGAGAGGACGTTAGCTTCAAACATTCAGACGTTGGCAATCAGTTCGTGAGGTTGGATATTTCCCCCAGCAGTGTTCTAGCTCGTACAATCGCCCGGTCTTCTCTAATCGAGTATATCCGGAAGCGGCAGGATGGTGACCCATATTTGGTTGTTCTTAGGGACACAGTTCGGCACGGTGATACCAAGCGGGTTATAGTTGGAGATGATAGTGTTTTGAGGATACAAGGTCGGTTATGTGTGCCTAATGTTGATGGCCTTCGTGAGTTGATCCTTGAGGAGGCTCACAGTACTAAGTATTCTATTCACCCAAGGGCAGCTAAAATGTACCAAGATTTGAGGCAGTATTATTGGTAGAGAAGGATGAAAAAGGACATTGTGGCGTATGTGGCTCGTTGCTTAAATTGTCAGCAGGTAAAGTATGAGCATCAGAGACCTGGTGGTTTGCTTAAGCGGATAGAGATTCCTGCGTGGAAGTGGGAGCGCATCACTATGGACTTCGTTGTTGGACTCCCACAGACTTAGAGGAAATTTGACGCAGTTTGGGTTATTATGGATGGGCTGACTAAATCAGCATATTTCATTCCTGTGGAAAGTACTTATACTTCAGAGCGGTTGGCTGAGTTATATATTCGGGAGATAGTTCGCCTTCATGGTGTGCCCGTGTCTCTTATTTTTGATCGGGGTACGCAGTTTACTTCGCACTTTCGTAGAGTAGTTCAGTGTGAGTTGGGTACCCGAGTAGAGTTAAGTACAACATTTCACCCTCAAACTGATGCGCAGTCCGAGCGTACTATTCAGATATTGGAGGATATGCTCCACAATTGTGTTTTTGACTTTGGAGGTTCGTGGGATCAGTTATTGCTGTTAGCGGAGTTTGCTTATAATAATAGTTATCAGTCGAGCATTCATATGGATCCTTATGAGGCGTGATATAGTAGACGATGCATATTTCCAGTTGGATGGTTTGATCCGGAAGAGGCTCGGTTATTGGGTACATACATAGTTCAGGAGGCCTTAGGTAAGGTCAAAATTATACAGGAGAGACTTCGTGTAGCTCAGTTTAGGAAAAAGAGTTATGCCGATCGTAAGGTTCGTGATGTGGCATTCATGGTTGGAGAGAGAGTATTGCTTCGTGTGTCTCCCATGAAGGGTGTTATGAGATTTGGAACAAGGGTAAGTTGAGCCCTAGGTATATCGGGCCGTTTGAGATTCTTGATAGAGTGGGGGAGGTAGTGTATAAACTTGCGTTGCCTCCAAGTTTATCCTCAGTTCATCCTTTATTCCATGTGTCTATGCTCCCGGAATACCATGGTGACCCGTCCCACATATTAGACTTCAGCTCTATCCAATTGGACAAAGACTTGACTTATGGGGAGGAGCCGGTAGCCATTTTAGACCGGCAGGTCGTCAGTTGAGGTCTAAGAGTTGTCCTTCAGTTCGAGTGCACTGGAGAGGACATCCCGTTGAGGCAGCTACTTGGGAGTCCGAGTCGGGCATGCAGAGTAAATATCACACTTGTTTGCAAATTCAGGTAACGTTTGTTTTAGAGGTGGAGATTGTGATGACCCAAGGAGTCATTTTATGAATTTAGACTCCGTTCTACACTTATAGCCATAACAAGATTAATTTTAACTACCTCAATTTTCGTGCGCAGTCCGGGCGTGAAAACAGAAAGCTTTTATGTGAAAATATAAGAAATAATAATTTTTAGAATTAAAAATTTAGTTTTTGTTGACTTGAGTCAACATTTTGAGTAAACAAACTCGGATTTGTGTTTTGACAATTACGGGAGGTCCGCAATAAAATATGTGACCCGAGCGTATGCCCGGAAATAAATTCCGAGGTCCCAAGCGTTAGAAATTAATTTTTGAAAGAAATTGTTTTGCTGAAATATTTATGAAATAAAGAAAAGAATTAATATTTAAAATTATTGGTATCGGGCCCGTATTTTTGTTCCGAAGCCCGGTACAGATTTGTTATGATATTTAGGCCTTGCCTGTGAAATTTGGTGAAAAGTGGAGTTCGTCTGACGTGATTCGGACATCCGGTTGAAAAATTATGAACTATAAGTGTTCTTGAGGAAAATAATGAGTTTTGAGGTTTAATTCATAGTTTTACATGTCGTATTCATGATTTGATCGCATGGGAAAGTTCATATGATGCTTTAAGACTTGCGTGTATGTTTGGTTTAGAGCCCCGAGGGCTCGGGTGAGTTTCAAATAGGTTTGGGTTGTGTTGCGCTCGTTCTTTCTTATGCTTCGACGTCGTTTCTTCAAGCATAAATGATATCATATTGAACAAATGAGCTTCGATTTCTGTTTTGAATGAAGTATTAGATCTGTATCGTAATTACGGACCCGTAGCAAAAAGAAGCATCGAATTTGAACATCGTATGAGGATTTTATGGGTATTTTACTAAGGTTGCCAGATTTGTCAGGTTAATTACGAAATTGCCTCTGACGGCGTATTAAAAATCTGCCATAATTGCAAATATTAAAACCTACATATCTCCTTCATTATAAGGCCAAATTGAGTGATTAAAAAGCCTAACTTGACTAGAATTTCACAAGAAATCCATTGGACACATAAATATTGTGTTTTGGGATCGTTTAGCATGAAAAACGAGGCAGAATAGCAGGCAAAAATATATATATATAACGGGCAGACTTCTTCTACTTCAAATGTTCGAACGCCACAACCCTAGGAACGAATATTTTCACCAAATATCATCCCGAAGTCATAGGTAATCAATTCTAAACTTTACTCTTTCAATTACCCATTGTTTTTCATCACTTTTAAATCAAAAACTAAGAATTTTCATGGTAAAAATTGAGGGTTTGGGTAGAATTAGGGAATTTTATAAAAATCGAATCTTTACCTCGAATTGAGGTCGGATTTCGAAACTAATTGTATATTTGAGTTCGTGGGTGAATGGGCAAACACAATTTGGTCCGAACCCCGAGTTAAACCAAGCGGGCCCGGGGTCGAGTTTTCACTTTTTTTTAGGAAACTTAAGAAAAATTGTAATTTTAAATAAAGTTAGTTCCTTTAGACTAAATTAATGATATTAAGTTAATTATGATTAGATTCGAACAAGTTAGAGCAAGATTCTAAAGAAAAAATTGTAATTGAGTAGTGAGTGGCCTGCGAAATTGAGGTAAGTGTTTGGTCTAACTTTAACTTGAGGGAATAGGAATCCCCACTTGTTTTCTATGTGAAATGCATAGGTGTGGTGTATAGGTGAGGTGACGAGTATCTATGCACCACCCAATTTGCCTGTTTAAGCATGATCTCTTTCCCGTTCCCAACTTAATTGATTCTTGTTTTAATTGTTCTTTGTTCATTATTATTTCTATGACTAGTTGGCTTTGTTATTTTGTTGTTAAAT
>ML269156.1:0-35578 GCA_005239495.1 Nicotiana undulata
GTACGGCCCGATCCCACCCTGGTAGTCTCAATCTCGCCGTGGCGTACGATCCGATCCCACCCTAGTAGTCTCAATCTCGCCGTGGCGTACGGCCTGATCTCACCCTGGTAGTCTCAATCTCGCTGTGGCATACGGCCCGATCCCATAATATAATCAATCATCACTCTGCCGTGGCGTACGACCCGATCCTATAATATAATCAATCATCACTCTGCCGTGATTCTCTTATCATACTTAAATCAAGCCAAATATCACAACGTTCAAAGACAACAATACCAATCACACAAGTATGCAATTCATATCTATGCTACAACAGGGGAAAACAATGAGCATGTTGTGTCCTAACTACCCGGACGAAGCAGTAATAGCCACTACGTNAAAAAGATGCGCCCGAAATTCTGAAACTACTCTTGACGGATCACAACTAGCCAAACATAGCATAATTGAGTCAATTCATGCTCCAGGAATAAGAATTAACAAGAAATTCCAAAATATAGTATTCTTGAAGGCTTTTGAAATTTCGACCCTAGGCCCACGCGTTCGGATTTTGAAAATTCTCGAAGGAATGAATTACCCGGAGCCTAAGGATCGTAATTACCTAATTTATTTAGGAATTCATGGCTATAAAGGGATAATTCACTAATTATCAAAGCCCTAGAATTTTCTACTCAATTTTCCCATAATTTGCTATTTTAATAGATAACTAGTTAGATTTCCATAAAAAATTCATGAATTTAGAGAGAAAATCATACTAACCTGGAAGGACTTGACCTTGTACAGCTTTTCCCTAGCTTTGAGGAGCTCTAATGGAGGTTGGGTATTGAATAATGAAGAAGAAACCCGTAATTGGACATTTAAATACTGCCCAGGAAAACCTTCACTGCGATCGCGGCATCAGGCCTGCGATCGCGGAGAACAAATGACCCTGGCTCCCAGGAAGCACTATGCGATCACATAGATGGGGCCTGCAATCGCAGAGGGTATGGAGGTAGGCTTATGCGATCGCAGGAGTGAGTTCTGCGACCGCAGAGAGGAACATGCAGTAGGGGGGGTAGGTAGGTGACTTGTGCGATAGCAGGGGTGAGTCTGCGTTCGCAGAGAGTTGGGAAGGGGACCTTATGCGATCGCGGTGCGATGTCTGCGACGCAGAGAACATTGGATGGCCCATTAATTACTTCTCTGCGATCGCATCCCTGCTTCTGCGATCGCAGAGAAGGCAATCAGACAGAAAAGTTTTTGGTTTTTCTAACTTAGCTCCCGGGGGTCTAAAACACCCCCGAGCCCCTGTCCAAAAGCACCGGCAAGTATGTATTCATGATACGGACTCGCTCAAACTTCCGGAACATGAAAAACAACAACGAAACTAAAAATTCAATCCCAAAACCAAATTAATCAAACCTAAGAACTTTGAAATTCTAGAATTCATTACATTGCGTCGAACGAGTCTATACTACTCGGAATGACCCCAAATTTTGCAGACAAGTCATAAATGACTATAGGGAACTATTGACGGTCCTGGAATTCCATTCGGACCCCGATAGCATGAAGTCTCGTTCCAGGCCAAATTCTAAACTTAAGGAAATCCTGATTTCCATTTCGGGCGCCGAAATGTTCCCGGGACATCAGAAACCCGAGCCGAACATACGCCCAAGTCCGAAATCATCATACGAAGCTACTGGAGCTGTCAGAACTTGATTCCGAGGTCGTTTGCTCAAAATGTTGACCGAAGTCAAACTTGGCCAAATAGGCCAACCTTAAGGAACCAAGTGTTCCTAAACCATCCAATTCATTCCCAAATCCCGAACCACCCGCTCCCGCGAGTCATAAAGCACGAATAGACGCTATGGAAGGTTTCATTTAAGGAAACGGGATCTTAATACGCAAAACGACTGGCTGGGTCGTTACATTCTCCCCCTCTTAAACAAACGTTCGTCCTCGAACGGGACTAAAATCGTACCTGGAGTGCTGAATAGCTGAGGATATCTACTCCGCATGTCCTGCTCAGACTCCCAAGTCGCTTCCTCAACTGGTTGGCCCCTCCACTAGACCTTAACCGAAGAAACTGTCTTAGACCTTGACTGGCGGTCCTGTTTATCAATAATGGCCACTGTCTCCTCCTCGTAACTCAACTGCTCGTCCAACTATATGGTGCTATAATCAATCACGTGCGAGAAGTCAGCGTGATACCTCCGAAGCATAGATACGTGAAATACCGGGTGAACTCCTGATAAGGCTGGAGGCAAAGCAAGCTCATAAGCAACCTCTCCAACCCGCTTCAACACCTCGAAAGGACCTATAAACCTGGGGCTCAGCTTGCCTTTCTTTCCAAATCTCATAATGCCCTTCATCGGCGAAACCTTCAACATAACCTTATCTCCCTCCATGAATTCTACATCACGTGCCCATTGATCTGCGTAGCTCTTCTACCTAGAATGGGCTGTACAGAGCCTTTCCTGAATAATCTTCACCTTTTTCCAGGCATCTCTTACCAGATCTGTACCATATAGCTTGGCCTCGCATGGCTCAAACCACCCAATCGGAGAATGACATCGCTGACCGTATAAAGCCTCGAATGGAGCCATCTCGATACTGTACTGATAACTATTATTGTATGCAAACTCCGCTAAGGGCAAGAACTGATCCCACTGACCCCCCAAATCAATCACACATGCCCTGAGCATATCTTCCAGAATCTGAACTGTACGCTCTGACTGGCCATCAGTCTGTGGGTGAAATGCTGAACTAAGGTCTATCTGAGTACCCATATCGCTGTGCAAAGCTCTCCAGAATTGCGAAGTGAACTGAGGACCCCGATCTAAAATAATAGACACCGGCACACCATGCAACCGGACTATCTCCCGAAGGTAAATCTGAGCTAGCCTCTCTGTAGTATAAGTAGTAGCCATAGGAATGAAATGTGCCGATTTGGTCAATCTATCCACAATGACCCAAACCGCATCAACCTTCCGCAAAGTCCGAGGCAACCCAACCACGAAGTCCATAGTGATTCACTCCCATTTCCACTGAGGGATGGGCATCTGCTGAAGCAAGCCTCCTGGCCACTGATGCTCGTACTTAACTTGCTGACAATTAAGACACCTGACCATATAATGAACAATGTCCTTCTTCATCCGCCTCCACCAGTAATGCTGCTTCAAATCACGGTACATATTCGTAGCTCCTAGGTGAATAGAATACCGAGAACTGTGAGCCTCTGCTAGAATCCTCTCCCTCAGTCCATCAACATTAGGAACACACAATCAGCCCTGGAGTCGCAGAACACCATCCTCACCTAAAGTAATCTCCTTGGCCCTGCCCTGGACCACTGTATCTCGAAGCTATGCTAGACGTGGATCATCAAACGGTCGAGCCTTAATCTCCCCCAATAGTGAGGACTGAGCAACCACATGAGCCAAAACTCGACGAGGCTCTGAAAGGTCCAATCTCATCAAACGGTTGGCCAAAGACTGAATGTCCAAGGCTAAAGGCCTCTCCTCAGCTGAAATGTAGGCCAAACTACCCATGCTAGCTGCCCGCTTGCTCAAAGCATCCTCTACAACATTTGCCTCACCCGGGTGATACAGAATAGTGAGATCATAGTCTTTCAACAACTCAAGCCACCTCCGCTGCCTCAAATTAAGGTCCCTCTGCTTGAGTAAGTACTGCAGGATGCAGTGGTTAGTATAGACCTCAGAAGATACACCGTACAAATAATGCCGCCATATCTTCAAAGCATGAACAATCGCCGCCAACTCCAAATCGTGGACAGGGTAATTCTTTTCATGAACCTTCAGCTGTCGCAAAGCATAAGCAATAACCCTTCCATCCTGCATCAACACACATCCCAACCCGACGCGTGAAGCGTCGCAATACACTGTATATACACCAGACTCAGAAGGCAATGATTTAACACTGGTGCTGAAGTCAATGCTGATTTGAGCTTCGGAAAGCTCGCCTCACAATCGTCGGACCACTGAAATGGAACATTCTTTTAAGTCAATCTAGTCAATGGGGAGGCAATAGAAGAGAACCCCTCCACGAACCGACGGTAGTAGCCTGCTAAACCCAGAAAACTCCTGATCTCTGAAGCTGAAGTAGGACGTGGCCAACTGTGAACTGCCTCAATCTTCTGCGGATCAACCTTGATACCCTCACCTGAAACCACATGCCCCAAGAACGCCACAGACTCTAACCAGAACTCACACTTGGAGAACTTAGCATAAAGCTTCTGTTCTCGCAAGGTCTGAAGCACAACTCTCAAATGCTGCTCGTGCTCTTCCAGGCTCCGTGACTAGATCAATATATCATCAATGAAAACATTAACGAATGAGTCGATATACGGCCTGAATACCCTATTCATCAAGTCTATAAATGCTGCTGGGGCATTAGTCAAGCCAAAGGACATCACTAAGAACTCATAATGGCCATATCTGGTGCGAAATGCAGTCTTCGGGACATCAGAAGCCGAATCTTCAACTGGTGATAACCTGACCTCAGATCAATCTTAGAGAACACACGAGCACCCTGTAGCTGATCAAACAAATCATCAATGCGCGACAGAGGATACTTGTTCTTAATGGTCACTTTATTCAACTGGCGGTAGTCAATACAGATCCGCATAGACCTATCCTTCTTCTTCACAAATAGGACTGGAGCACCCCACGGCGACACACTCGGCCTAATAAATCCCTTGGCCAATAACTCCTCAAGCTGCTCCTTCAATTCCTTTAGCTCCTTAGGAGCCATACAATAGGGAGGAATAGAAATAAGTTGAGTATCTAGAGCCAAATCAATGCAGAAATCTATATCTCGATCTGGAGGCATGCTTGGAAGATCTGAAGGAAACACATCAGGAAACTCTCGAACAACTGGCACTGAATCAAGGGTAGGAGACTCGGCGGTGGTGTCCCGCACATAAGCAAGGTAAGACAAAAGAGCCTTCATGAAGGAAATAACACGGCTGAAGGCACTGACTGAAGAACCCCTCCACTCTAATCTCGGCGACTCAGGCATGGCTAATGTAACTGTCTTGGCATGGAAATCCAGGACAACATGATGAGGGGATAGCCAATCCATGCCAAAGATGACCTCAAAGTCAACCATATCAAGCAACAACAGGTCGGCTCTGGTCTCAAACCCACAGAAAGTAATCACACAAGACCGGTAGACCCGGTCTACCATTACAGAGTCGCCCACAGGAGTGGATACATACAAGGGAGAACCCAAAGACTCACAAATAACATCCAGAGAATGGGCAAATAATGCTGAAACATATGAATATGTAGACCCTGGATCAAATAGCACTGAAGCCTCTCTACCGCAGACCGAAATAGTACTTGTAATCACCGCGGCTGATGCCAAAGCATCTACCCTGGCGGGAATAGCATAAAATCTGGCTATAGCACCCGAATACTAAGCTTCCCAGGATGAGCTGGAGCTGAACGACCCCCTCCTGACTGGCCTCCCCCTCTAGGGAGACCCCTGCCAACCTGACCTCCACCCCTAGGTGGTCGTGCTGCTGGTGCTGTAATCATAGGCTGCTGGCTCTGCTGCACGGCCTTGCCCCGATACCTGAGGAAAAACCTCTATGTGTGACCCAGATCCCCACACTCGAAGCAACCCCCTGGCACTACTGCTCGCTGCCCTGAAGAGAAGGAACCCTGAATAGCTGAAGAGCGGTGTGAATCCTCTGGTAAAGCACTGGGATAAGAACTGGAGGATCTCTGATGGCTAGAATAACTGCTGGGTGCACTCTGGATGGCTGGAGGATGATAGGAGCGCTCCAGCATGGTGCTAAACTGGGGCATGACTGGAACAACCCTAGGAGGCACTGGAGGTGCTGAATAAGAAGGCCTGCTGAACTGGACACCTCCGTACTTACCTTTGGTCCTAGCTGGAGCCCCTCTGAAGTCGCCTGCATACCTGTCCCTCTTGTCCTTCTAACCTAAGGGCCGCCGTGGCGTACGACCAGCTCCCATATGGTACTCAATCTCGCTGTGGCGTACGGCCCGATCCCACCCTGGTAGTCTCAATCTCGCCGTGGGGTACGGCCCGATCCCACCCTGGTAGTCTCAATCTCGCCGTGGAGTACGGCCCTATGCCACCCTGGTAGTCTCAATATCGCCGTGGCGTACGACCCGATTCCACCATGGTAGTCTCAATCTCGCCGTGGCGTACGACCCGATCCCATAATATAATCAATCATCACTCTGCCGTGATTCTCTTATCATACTTAAATCAAGCCAAATATCACAACGTTCAAAGACAACAATACCAATCACACAAGTATGCAATTCATATTTATGCTATAACAGGGGAAAACAATGAGCATGCTGTGTCCTAACTACCCTGACGAAGCAGTAATAGCCACTACGTACGGACTCTCGTCACTCAGTGCGTACGTAGCCCCAAACAAGATCACATAGCAAACAAGGTTACCTAGAGGGACAATTTCCCTCTTACGAGATTAGAAAGGAGACTCACCTCGATAAAAGCACTCCTCGGATCAAGGACCGGATCAAAAGATGCGCCCGAAATTTCGAAACTACTCTTGACGGCTCAACACTAGCCAAACATAGCATAATCTAGTCAATTCATGCTCCAGGAATAAGAATTAACAAGAAATTCCAAAATATAGTATTCTTGAAGGCTTTTGAAATTTCGACCCCGGGCCCACGCGTTCGAATTTTGAAAATTCTCGAAGGAATGAATTACCCGAAGCCTAAGGATCGTAATTACCTAATTTATTTAGGAATTCATGGCTAACAAGGGATAATTCACTAATTATCAAATCCCTAGAATTTTCTACCCAATTTCCCCATAATTTGCTATTTTAATAGATAACTAGTTAGATTTCCATAATAAATTCATGAATTTAGAGAGAAAATCATACTAACCTGGAAGGACTTGACCTTGGACAGCTTTTCCCTAGCTTTGAGGAGCTCTAATGGAGGTTGGGTATTGAATAATGAAGAAGAAACCCGTAATTGGACATTTAAATACTGCCCAGGAAAACCTTCACTGTTCGCGGCATCAGGCCTGCGATAGCGGAGAACAAATGACCCTGGCCCCCAGGAAGCACTATGCGATTGCATAGATGGGGCCTGTGATCGCAGAGGGTAGGGAGGTAGGCTTATGCGATCACAGGAGTGAAGTCTGCGACCGCAGATAGGAATAGGCAGTAGGGGGGGGAGGGGGGTAGGTAGGTGACTTGTGCGATAGAAGGGGTGAGTCTGCGTTCGCAGAGAGTTGGGAAGGGGACCTTATGCGATCGTGGTGCGATGTGTGCGATCGCAGAGAACATTGGATGGCCCAACATAAATACTTCTCTGCGATCGCATCCCTGCTTCTGCGATCGCAGAGAAGAAAACAAGACAGAAAAGTTTCTGGTTTTTCTAACTTAGCTCCCGGGGGTCTAAAACACCCCCGAGTCCCTTGGGACCCCATCCAAAAGCACCGGCAAGTTTGTATTCATGATACAGACTCGCTCGAACTTCCGGAACATGAAAAACAACAACGGAACTCAAAATTCAACCCCAAAACCAAATTAATCAAACTTAAGAACTTTGAAATTCTAGAATTCATTACATTGCGCCGGACGGGTCTATACTACTCGGAATGACCCCAAATTTTGCAGACAAGTCATAAATGACTATTCGGAACTATTGCCGGTCCCGGAATTCCATTCGGACCCCGATAGCATGAAGTCCCGTTCCAGGCCAAATTCTAAACTTAAGGAAATCTTGATTTCCATTTCGGGCGCCGAAACACTCTCGGGTCATCAGAAACCCGAGCCGAACATACGCCCAAGTCCAAAATCATCATACGGAGCTACTGGAGCTATCAGAACTCGATTCCGATGTCGTTTGCTCAAAATTTTGACCGAAGTCAAAGTTGGCCAAATTGGCCAACCTTAAGGAACCAAGTGTTCCTAAACCATCCAATTCATTCCCAAATCCTGAACCACCCGCTCTCGCGAGTCATAAAGCACGAATAGCCGCTATGGAAGGTTTCATTTAAGGAAATGGGATCTTAATACGCAAAACAACCGGCTGGGTCGTTACACTATGCTTGAATTGATGTACGATTTGTAGTTTTGATATTGTTTGATGTGATTTGAGGCTTCGAGCGAGTCCATATTGTATTTTGGGATTGGTAAGTGTGTTTGGACAGGGTCCTGGGGACCTCAACTGTGTTTCGGTTGGGCTACAGACCATTTATCCTTGTTTTAGGGTTGTATCAACTGTTATCTAGTGTTCTTCATCGCGATCGTGACTATAGTGTCGCGTTCACGTAGAGCGGTTTTTGTAGCAGACATTTTCTTCTTCGCAGTCGTGAAGATTTGACCGCATTCACGAAGCTTGGAGGACCTTTGCCTTCGCATTCGTGTGATGGGTTACGCGCTCGCGTTTAAGGATAGTTGGAAGGCGCATCAGGTTTTTTTAATCCCCGTTTATGTGGTAGACACCGTGTTTACTTAGTGTACCGGAGACTGTGTGTCACGTTTGTGAATGTATTCACGCATTCGTGAAGAACGTTTGGGCAGTTGTTGATTTTTGTCTTCGCGATCGCGATGAGTAAACACCTGGGTAGAATATAAAAGTACTATATTTCGGGGGTTATGTTATTATTATTACTTTTTGAGTTAGAGAGCTCGTATTTGTGCGATTATGGAGGGGATTTTCACGCTTTGGATTGGGGTAAGTGTTCTTGACCCGGATTTGGTTATATTTCATGATTCCATCATTGTTTTTATTATTTAATTAGTGAATTGAATTGGAGAGATTTGGCGTTTTTGTATAAACTTTCTAAAACAAACAAAAATGATTATTTGAAGTTTGATTTGATGTTGGAATTGGATAATTTTGGTATGGTTGGACTCACATCGAAATGGGTGTTCCAATTTGAGAGTAATGTCGGGTTCCGATGTGCGGGACCGAGGTTGACTTTTTGGGTTGACTTTTGGGTTTTCATTAAAGATCGAATGTTAATTATCTGGAATTATTTTCTATAGTGTAATATATGATACTAAGTTATGTTTGCTAGATTCAAGCCGTCCGGAGGTTGTTTTATACGGGAAGTTCCTTTTAGAGGATTGATTTAGCTTCTTTGAGGTAAGTATCTTGCCTAACTTTGTGTGGGGGCGCTACCACTTAGGATTGAGATTAATTGCACTATTTGGATTATGTGGAAGATGTGTACAAGAGGTGACAAGTGTGTACACAATCTTATATGTGGAAATTGACCAGATTAGACTCTTAGGTTTCTTATATTCTTTTAATTGGATTTGTCGTTTCATGTTCTATATTCTACTGTCGAATTTATTCTTATATGTTTTATTTGAAGTAGCTAGCACATGTTATATATTTTATTTGTATATATACTTTACTTTAAGTTGTTACCTTGATATTCTCACGTTACTTCTTTCATTGTAGAATTATTCTTATGTGAAGTTGCTATTACATGATATCCCTTCGTTGTCAAGTTATTCTCATGCATTTGGACAGAGCTGCTAGTTCATGCCATCTCTTTCATTGTTAGCTCATGTCATATACTAGAATTTGAAGTTTCCATTTCATGGAAATACCTTCATTGTTGAGTTTATTCTTAAGCAATTAATTGAAGTTGAAGTTATTGAAAGTCATTAACCTATTTTAGTTAAAGGTTTTTTTAATGGGGTATCGTTCATTGTTGACTTATTTTCCCTGTTCATTTTGTTGCTATTGAGATTTTGTACACACTTGTTTGAGCCATGGGCTATGTGTTGTGATGATATTGTTCTTGCTGATGTGAAGAGGTTGGAGGCTGACCCTGAAAATGTTCATGTATTATGTATAGAATCTTCCACTTGTCCTTGGTAGTGTTCGACATTATTAATCTGTTCATGTATTTATTTATACCATCTTTGTATATTCTAAGTCTTAGAAGCTGATGAGTCATACTACCAGATCTTGGGTAAATTTGTAAAAGTTCCGATAAATACTAATTTAATTTTCGATAAGCTTATTTGGGTGTTTCTTTTATTAATTCGCTTACCTAGCAGGTCAAGTTAGGTGCCATCACGACCTGTTATTTTTGGGTCATGACAAGTTGGTATCAAAGCATTAGGTTTGTAGGTTCTACGAGTCATGATCAAGTGTCTAGTAGAGTCTTGCGGATCGGTATGATGATGTCCATATCTGTCTTTGGGAGGCTACATGGCATTTAAGAAAAAACATTTCCCTTCCTTCTTTCTTTATCGTGCGACCTTGTTTCAGCTTGGAACCCACGACTTTGACTCTTCTCGATCACTCATATGTGATGTTGTACGCTCAGTATTCGCTATGTGCCCACGAATGGTGATGCTGCAGATAGATTACGGCGGGCTCTGGATGTTTGATTATTATCACGGTGTGTTGTCTAGCCTCAGAAGCAGATGCAATGTTAATTCTTCTAGTCGTTCATTTTTGGTTAGAGGCGGGTTCATATGGCTGATTGGTAAGTGCAGGTTTGAGAAGATTGGCTGGTGGCCTGGTCATTGTGATTAAGGTAATTTCATGGCAATATGTTGATTTGAGTATAACCAGTGGGCCATCTCATGCTTGATGAGTTTAGATCGTGTGTCTCGTACGAGGTTTCCATTCGATGAAGTGCATAAGTGATCATTTCAGAGCATTTGGGGAAGTGTTTTATCTCAGCAATGGTGGGTAATCGCTTGGCAGAGTCTTCGGGGTGTTCTATGATTAGCATTGCATGAGTTTTGAAGTATTCAGCTAAATAGTATTGCGAGATCGGGGCATGCTATGAAGATATGGTACTTTGGGTTGCTAATGGGGTGTTCTATGGCTTCGAGCTAAGTGGTGGAGGCTGCTAAAGACGATCAGAATGTAAGGTCATAGGTTGTATGAATTTCCGTACCGAGAGATTGTTTGGTTATTTCTTTGAACGGGCATGTGCTGGTGTAGCACGGGTTGCTTGACGTGTATTAGTTGTGTATTGAAGATCGGAGTGAGATAAGTGGTTATCGAGAAGGTTCTGAAAAGTTCTAGGTCTTATGTAGCCTTTAAGGGCTTTTGGATTTGTGTACGGGTGGGCTTGAAAATGGAAGTGAATGGTAATTGGATCTGCAGTGTTTCCTTGTCAAGAAAAGTCTACATGTCAATGCTGGAGTAATGCAAGAAATGGTTACGAAATCCCAAGAAGTTCCCTCAGGGCGATCATATCGGATCGAGTTACTTTCGGTTGGCAGTCTGCGTGACTCGGTTGAGTTAGAGGCGATTGGTTATGATTACTTGATAATGTGTTATTGAGTTCCGAAGAACTTATCATGGTTATGATCACAGTTGGAGTTGATGTTTTCTACAGGTATAGGAGCTATAATGCTTATGATTCAGAGTTGATTGTGAGACTTTCACGACGTTGCAATTAACATGTTAGAAGCGATATGCCGCATGGGGTGAAAAGGTTGCATGTACAAGTTTGCAGTTAGCTTTGAAGGGAATGATACGAGTTCTTGATGGTACAGACGATTTCCGGCGTTTAAGGTTTTACTGGCACTATGTGTTTTCACCGGAGCACCTGTTGGCAGATACATTGTGTTTTGATTTATGGGTACATTTCCGAAGGATGATGTAGTATGAGTTATGTGTCAGTTATTTGGGAAGATGTGTTGAGATTGGGTATGAAAATGCTGGTATTCGCGAGGCTCAGAGGCTGAATGTTTTTGGTGGCAGACTATTCCTTGACTGCGAGTTGGGAGGAAGTGTAGAGGATTGGAAGATTTGTAAGGTTTATTACATGTTTGAGGGCGATCAAAATTTGGGGGGTCATTATTTTTAGCCTAATGAGAATATGTATTCAGTATTAGACTGGATTTGCTTGCTCTTGCGCAGTTGTTGCCACATGTATATCATCGGGAGGAATGGATGTTATTCACGCCTCGATTTATGTCGTATGTTTCTCTCCTATGCTATGACGGGCTATAATGGTTACATGATTCTTCACACGCGTATTATGATTTAGTTTAGGACTCATGGCATTATGGGCGAGATGGCCTTTGTGATGTTGATTTGCTTATTGCACCAAAGTTGTGCTTGTCTTTCTCAGTATTGTTTGTCCCTAGTAATTTCACCACAGTTATATTTTTGTGCACTCGATTGTGCTTAATATTGACGCACATGTGATCGGTGAGCTCGAGTATTATGGCTCGAAGGTTACCCTATATGGATTGATATGATGGGATCGGGTTGCACGCCGCAACGGTACAACGATGAAATGTGGCTCCTTATTTCTATTTCGTGTATTTGCTTTCACCTTGTTGAGAATAGTTCATAGTAAGATGCTAAAATTTCCCTGTCTGCCTAACTTTCTTAGTAGTTTTCTTATTTAGTTTTCTTACTGTTATCTGTCATGTCTGAATTATTACTTGGTAGTGTACGGAACCGGGTTGTGTGTGGCTCCATATGTTTATTGTTGATGCTTGTCGGTGCGGCTGCTCGTATTGGAAGAATAACACTATATTTTGTTGAGGATGGGGACAATGGCCCTGGTCGGGTGAGTGAGTTTCTTGGCTTATTGATCAGATGAGTGTTTAAGAGATTATGCGTGTTTCTTTCATTATCAGTAGGGTATGAAGGTTGAGGTTTTCTACCGACACCTGGATTTGTTTTGGGTAGTAATGATGGTCAGCAATTCCTATTATGAGTGTCGAAGTAATGGGGTATATCATGTGATTATATTTTGTTATGGTTGTGACTTGATACAACTTGTTCAGACTAATACAATATGTGGATGTGGGATTCGGGTCTTGTAATGAATTCTGGATGATAGAGATTTAGTTCTAAGGTTTAAGGACCAAGGTCGAAATAAGGATCTCTAGTTATGTTGTGTTGGAAGGCTTATGTTGATCAGGGTGACGTGGGATCACCCCAGGGTTTATGATTAGTATGGTTACACCGTTATTTGGTAGCTTTAGAAAGACTCCTAGCACGTTCGAGGACAAACGTGTGTTTAAGTGGTGGAGGATGTGACGGCCCGACATGTCGTTTTGAGTATCTGCACTTCGCTCGGTATTCTAAGGGCTCGAGTATCTCCGTGTTATGTTATGGGACTTGTTGGTATGTTTGGATGTGGTCCCAAGGAGCTCGGGTCAATTTTAGATAGGTTTGGGCTGCGTTGCACTCATTTTTCTTATGTTTTGACGTCGTTTCTTTAAACATAAATGATACCACATTAAGCAAACGAGCTCCGATTTCTATTTGATTGAAGAATTAGATCCGTATCGTAATTACGGAGCCATAGCAAAAAGAATCGCCAAATTTGGACATCGTATGAGGAATTTATGGCCATTTTACTAAAAAATGGATTGCTAGATTTTTCAGATTAATTACGAAATAGCCACCAAATTCGTATTTAAAAATCTCCACTATTTGCAATATTGAAACCAACACATCTCCTTCATTATAAGATAACATTGAGTGATTCAAAAGCCTAACTTGACTAAAATTTTACAAGGAATCCACTGGAGGCATAAAAAGCGAGTTTCGGGGTCGTTTGGCATGAGAAACGAGGCAGAATAGCTGGCAGAAAAATATATAAAATAAAGGTTTGTTCGTTCAGTCATATTTTGAGTTGGGGAGCTCGGATTTGGGCGATTTTCACCATATGGATTGGGTTAAGTGTTATCTACTCGAATTTTGTTTTATTTCATGAATACATCTTCGTTTTTGGGATTTGATTAATGATTTCAAAGTGAAATTTGGGGATTTTTGCCTAAAGTTTCATAATATGAAATTTTGAGTTTTGAACATCGATTTGGAGTCGGAATTGAGTGAAACTAGTATGGTTGGACTCGTAATTGAATGAGTTGTCGAATTCTTTGAGTTTTATCGGGTTCCGAGGCCCGGGTGTGATTTTTGGCCAGATTTGGGATTTGATTTAGGATTCGGTATTTATCATTTGGAATTATTTCCTTGGGCTTTATTTGATGTATTTGAGTTGCTTTTGGCTATTTTTGAGACGTTCGGAGGTCACTACGCGCGTGATGGAATTTTTGGAGCATCGCTTGTCTTGCTCGGTATTGTAATTGACTTGTTCGAGGTACGTGTTTTGTCTAACTTTGTTGAGGGAATTTTCCTTCCTATTTTCCATTGTTTGCTACATGCGAGGGTGATACATATATGAGGTGACGAGCATATATGTATGTGCCGTGGTTTATCATGCTCGGGGGTAAATGACGTTGTAATTGTGTTTTGTAGAATTACATAATTTCCTTGCTCGCTTAATTTATAGATATTAAGAACGTAGTATAAAATGATAGAAACAAAGACCTAGCCTAAGATAACCTGATCAAATTTGATAGAATTTTGGGAATTGATGTGTCTAGTTTGGTCATCTCTATGCGTAATCACTACTACTTTGCAACGATTGATATTTGAGGTGCTGGATTCTATACTTGTGTTACTGATAAAATGTGAAATTTATGGAAGTACTTGAATTGTACGACCCTTGAGGGCTTATTGAATCATTGCTGGCTTAGAAATTCCGTGATTGAGAATATGTTGGATTATTCGTTTGAACACTCTCCTCAATGTTATTTATACTTCCTGCCTTGACATTTTATTGATATTCATATGCTTGGTGAGGAAGAGTGTAAATCACGAAGGGTGATGCCGTGCCATTGTTTATATTCATTATCATGTGAGGAAGAGTCTAAAGCACGAAGGGTGATGTCATGCCATTTCATATACATTATCATGTGAGGAAGAGTGTAAAGCACGAAGGGTGATGTCGTGCCATTTCATTTATATTGTTATGCTTTAAATATTGTGAGGTCATGGCACGAAGGGTGTTTCCGTGCAGGTGAGGATGAGGGACATGCATTATGATGTGAAATCTATTTTCTGTGTATACATTTCCGCCTTTACCTTGAGTTGTCATTGTCGCCATTATATATTTTGTGTGATATGTTCTTATTGTCCCGCACTTGACCTCTATCTCAATTGTTGTTGTGTTTTTCATGTATTTTACTTGATTAACTTGCATATGCCATGTCAATTTCCTGCTTTTATAATTATACTCATGTTGTATCTATTCTGTTGCACCTTAGTCTAAGTCTTCCACTATGCTAGTCCTTCATGTCCTTACTTGTTAACTTGTGAAAATCATGTTCTGTTACTGATGTTCTTCTATACATTCTCGGTTATTATTACTGCTTGCATATTTCCCTTCCTTGTCATATCTATTGTCGGTATTTCTATCATTTGGTTGGTATTGTTTTACACATATATGGTGAGGATGAGATAAATGCACGAAGGGTGTTGCCGTGCCATTAGACTTGATGTATTGAGTACTTTATCACACTATGAAAGTATATGAGGTGATTGTTGTGGTTCATGGGCTTTCGTTCTAAGGAAAGGGCCAGTTGAGATGTTGGAAACTGTTAAATTTTGATTCTTTCTAATACTCTTTTATTTCCTGTTACAGTCGCATTGTGTACTCTATTCTATTATTCTATCTTTTAGTTCTATTGCTAATTTACATTATAGTGTTTAGTAATGAGTATCTTTTAAATAAAAAATTCGTCACTACTTCGACGGGGTTAGCCAAGATACTTACCAGTACATGGGTTCGGTTGTACTGATACTGCACTTCTGCACAATCTGTGCAGACTATTGGAGCGAAGCTGCTGAAGAAGTTGGAGTCTGACCCTGAAAATGTTCGTGTATTCTGTATAGAAGCTGCTACTTGTCCTTGGTAGTGTTCGACATTATTAATCTGTTCATGTAGTTTTCAAACAGAATGTGTATTTATTCATACCCGCTTTGTATATTCTAAGTCTTAGAAGCTCATGAGTCACACTACCAGATCTTGGGTAAATTTGTAAAAGTTCCGATAAATCCTAATTTAATTTTTGACAAGCTTATTTGGGTGTTTCTTTTATTAATTGGCTTACCTAGTGGATCAAGTTAGGTGCCATCACGACCTATGATTTTTGGGTCATGACAGAGACTGTGGCCATGCTGGGCGAATTATAATTGTGAGCCTGTTACCATGCCGGGCGAATTGAGATATTATCACGTGAGTTTTCCGTGCAGTTGTCATTAATAAGGTGCGCACAAGGTGCCGTAAGCATATGACTTGTGATTTGGGACTTGTGACTTATGTTTATGAGATGAGGTATCTCGGATTAATGTAGTGGTGAAACTTATGTTAAAACAATTTGATTATTCGGTCATCGTTGTTTTTCCTTAATTGGTTTCTTTTGTATTTTTATTGTGTTCGGATTACTTCATTGTTTATATCACATCTTTATTTTGTCGTCAATTAGTGATTCTTGTTTCTGTTATTAGCTTTATATTTGTATACTACACATGTTTTATGACTAGTAAATGTCTTGACTTATACCTCGTCACTACCCTACCGAGGTTAGTCTTGATACTTACTGGGCACCGACCGTGGCGTACTCATACTACAGTTCTGCACATTGCTGTGCAAATTCAAGTATTGGAGATAACAAACTTAGGTAGAGTTAGCTTATTCATCGCAAGGATTCAAGGTAGAGTTGTTTGGTCATTACAATCCCTTAGAGTACTTTTCCTTGCAAGAGGTGTTGGAGCCGGTTATCGAATTTCAGAGCAAGGTAAGTCTCATGTCTAACCTTGTGAGAGGGAATTTACCCCGTAGGTGTTATATTTGTTATCTGCTATATGTTGTGGGAGCTATGCATGTATGAGGTGACGAGTATCTGTGCGTATGATTGAATTCCTGATTGGGTCCGGGTAGACTTAGACTCACTCCATGCTTTAATTGTAATATTTGAGTTATTCTTGCGTGTTTATTTTCTTTAATTTACATTTTTTCCTAAGACTAGACTTGCATAAAGTATCAGACTTGCTACTTTAGATATTTGTCAAGCTAATTGATGAGCAATAGAAATTGTACTTTCTTCCACGGATTTCTCCCGCCTTGTACGAAATTTTCCGAAAAGTCTCTTAAACTTCATAACTCATACATATCTTCGTGAGTGGGACCAGTGACACGTCAAGTTTCACTATTCCTATGAGATCAGGCTGAACACGTCAGTAGTACTATTATGGATCAGGTGATATGACGTTAGTAGTATTATGAGATGCATCTATGGTTTGGGTCGGTCGACCCTGGGCAGTGTACATGATTATTATGGGATCGGGCCGTACGCCACGGTAGGAAATCATGACATTACTCTTATGGGATTGGGGCGTTTGCCCCGGCAAAATCGTGCGAAATATTTGATAAGGAGTCGGTGTACTTATGAGTCTTCCTGATTTGATATGTGACCGTTTAGTTGGTGTTGACCATTTTGTATTCCATTTGAGGAAGTATCTGGTACTTGAGGACTTTGTGTTTATTCTTCAGTTGAGGATAATATTATGTACCTATATACATTTTTATTATTTTATTTTCCATGCTTCATACTTGTCTACTTTTATTGTACTTGTTTTATTGGACCACTAATATGTGTCGATGTCAACACCTCGTCGGATTAGGCTAGATACTTACTAGGTACGCGTTGATTTATGTACTCATACTACACTTCTGCACTAATTATGCAGGTACCGAGACATGTTCATTTGGTGGTCATCTTGGCGCATAGGCGAAACTGATGAGGGGGCTTTTTTGTGAACTTCATTCCATGTTACGATCCGCATCACACATAGTCTCCATCATAATCATTTATTTTATCATGTCTATTTCATATTTAGGCGGATGTTGTATTAACATAGTACTCCCTAGTAGATGTTCATTTACTTGTGACATCGGGTTTCTAGGGGGTGTTCATAGTTGTACTAATCATTAAATCCAAAATGTTTTAATAATAACCCAGAAATATCTCTAGAAGAGGTATTAGAAATATTTCTGGGTTATTATTAAGATCTTTTGGATTTGGTGTGGACGACAGGATACGAGCCTGCGCGGGCAAATCCCACATGATTTCCATTGTTTATATCACATGTTTATTTTGTTGCCAATTAGTGATTCTTGTTTCCGTTATTAGCTTTAAACTTATATATTGCACCGGTTTTATGACTAGTAGGTGTCTTGACTTGTACCTCGTCACTACTTCAGTGATGCTAGTCTTGATACTTACTAGGTACCGACTGTGGTGTACTCATACTACACTTCTGCATATTTTTGTGTAGATCTATGTATTGGAGATAATGGACTCACGCAGAGTTAGCTTCTTGATCGCAAGGATTAAAGGTAGATCTGTTTGGTCGTCGCAATCCCTTGGAGTCATTTTTCTTTTGATTGTACTATCAATTCGTTATTCAAACATTATTGTATTTTAAATTTTGAGATATTTCTATGCATTCGTGACTCTCTACTACCAGTCTTGGGAGGATTGTTGAGATTATTTCTGCCTAGGCTTGTGTCACATATATATTAGTATTTATATTAAACTATTTTTTAAAATATCATGCTTAACTGGTATTACTATTGTACGTAATCGACCTAACTAGTCTTAAAGACTAGGTGCCATCAGGACGTCTAAGGCGAGATTCTGGGTCGTGACAAGTTGGTATCAAACTCTAGGTTAATAGGTTTTATGGCTCACGAGCAAGTTTAGTAGAGCCTTGCGGATCTATCCGGATACGTCTGTACTTATCTTCGAGAGCCTACAAAACTATTAGGGAAATTCCACTTCTTTCATTCTTATCGTGAGGATTCAATGCTTTCGGAGTTTGATACTTTATATCTCTAATCTCTCATAGATGGTGAGGACATGTACTACCGGATCAACTGAGTAGACACTCGCCCCGACTAGAGTCGCGATAGGCTGGGGTCGAGGCAAAGGTGAGATTGCAGACCCTGGAGTTGCCTTCCTATATTTTACTACGGTTTATTATACCAAACAATATTGTATTTCCATTTTATACTTGTATTTAGCATTTTTAGTGGCTCATGTACTTGTGATACCACATTTCGGGAATATTTTTGGACAACGATGGTTGTACCTAATATACGTTTATGCTATTTTACCCTTTTATTATTGTAGTGACCCAACCGGTCGTTTTGAGCTCTAGTATGTCATTTGACGGTTTGAGACCGTGGGTAGCTTCACTATATGTATTATGACTTGCACGTGTAGTCGGATTTGATTTTCCAGCAGTTCAGAGTTCATTTGGAAGGATATATCAAAATTCGGAAGCTTTAAGTTGGAAGAGTTGACCAAAGTCTAACTTTTGAGTAAACGACCTCGGAATCAGGATTTGAAGGTTCCTATAGTTCACAAGGTGATTTTGGACTTGGGCGTATGTTCGGGTTGAGTATCGGATGGTCGGGGAGCATTTATTATCAGAAGCTTGCATTTTGAAGGTTTTGAAATTTACTGTGTTTGATTTAGAATGTACTTTGGTGTTATCGGACTTCGAGCGTTATCCCGGGACCTTTGATAGGTCACTTTATTGATTGAAACTTGTGCATGAAGTTTGGTCGTGACCCGATATGTTTAAGTGGTATTCAGACACATTCGGCGAAGTTTGAAAATTTTAAAGTTAAAAGAAGGATTTTGATAGGCGATTTGTGATTTTGAAGTTATTTGTGGCGTTTCGAGCTTTCAGATAAGGTATTGGGACTGGCTTATATGCTTGGATGGGGTCCCTAGATGGTTTTAGACCAAGTTTGAGTGTTTGTTGGTGCTGGTTTCTGGTGTTGTTCTTCGTGAACGCACTGGGAAGCACACGTTCGCGATGAAGGATTTTGACTATTGGGAATTTGTGCTATGTGAACCAGAAAAAGGCATCACGAACGCGGAGAAGGAACTTTGGCGATGCTGCTTTTATCCTATGCGAACGCGACAAGGGAGTCGCGAATTCGAGGGATAGCGAGCTAGAAGATTTTCCTTTCGTGAATGCGAAGGAGGGAATTGATACTTGATGAATTTAGTCATTACAATGGCGATGGTTTTCTCGTGAATGCGAAGCGCTGGGGAAGGTAGGCGTTCGCGAACACGTTGGTCTTCTGGCGAACAAAATGAAGGGCATGGCAGAAGCATATAACAGTGAGCTCAGGGGTGAGCTCATTTATTTTAATTTCTCTTTTTGAGGCTATTTGAAGCAATTTTGTAGAGTCATATTTATTATCTATCATAAGGTAAGCGATTCCTACTAATATGAGTTAAATACATGAATTATATATGGATTTTAACATGAAAATTTGTAGAAATTGTGGGATTTTGGAAGAAAACCAAGAAATGGTAATTTTGGATTTTGACCACGAAATTGAATATGGACTTTGAAATAAATTATATATTTGAGTTTGTGGCAGTTTGCATAGTATTTATCTTCGAGAATTTTTGGAATTCAGGCGTGTGAGCCCGAGGGTTGACTTTGTTGTCTTTTCGTGTTGAGTTGGAAATTGTTTCTAATTGTTAAATTACGAGTCTTTGGGTATATTTTGATTGGTTTGCACATTTTTTGATTAGTTTTGGATCATTTGACATCGATTTGAGATGTTAGAGAGGCGTTGGAGCCGATTATCGAATTTTAGAGCGAGGTAAGTCTCCTGTCTAACCTTGTGAGAGGGAATTTACCCCGTAGGTGTTATATTTGTTATGTGCTGTATGTGTTGGTAGCTATGCATGTATGATGTGACGAGTTTCCGTGCGTATGCTAGAATTCTTGATTGGGTCCGGGTAGACTTACTCACTCCATGCTTTAATTGTAATATTTGAGTTATTCTTGCTTTAATTTACATCTTTTCCTAAAACTAGACTTGCATAAAGTACCAGACTTGCTACTTTAGATATTTGGAAAGGTACTTGATTCACAGTAGACATTGTACTTTCTTTTGCGGATTTCTCCACGTTGTACGAAATTGTCCGAAAAGTCTCTTAAACTTCATAATATTTGTGAGTGGGCCCAATGACCGATCAAGTTTCACTATTCCTATGAGATCGGGTTGAACGCCTAAATAATACTGTTATGGATCGGGCCATACGACCTCAATAGTATTATGAGATGCATCTATTGTTCGGGTTAGCCGACCCTTGGCAGTGTACACAACTATTATGGGATCGACCCGTACACCACAACAGGAAATCATGCCATTACTCTAACGGGATTAGGTCGTTCGCCTCAGCAATATCGTGCGAAATATTTGATAAGGAGTTGGCGTACTTATGAGTTTTCCTGAATTGAGATATGACCGTTTAGTTGGTGTTGAACATTATGTATTCCATTTGAGGAAGTATCCGGTACTTGAGGACTTTGTGTTTACTTTTCAGTTGAGGATCATATTATGTACCTATATCTGTTTCATTGTTTTATTTGCCATGATTCATACTTGTCTTTTTTTTTTATCATACTTGATTTATTGGACCACTAGTAAGTGTTGATGTTAACCCCTAGTCGGATTAGGCTAGATACTTACTAAGTACACGTTGATTTACGTACGCTTACTACACTTCTGCACTTATTGTGCAGGTACCGAGACAAGTTCATTTGGTGGTCATCTTGGCGCATAGGCGCAGCTGCTGCGGGGGCTTTATCGTGAACTGTATTCCATGTTACAATCCACAGCACACAAAGTCTCCATCATTTTCATTTATTTTATATTTCAGGCAGATGTTGTATCAGCATTGTACTCCCTAGTAGATGCTCATTACTTGTGACACCAAAGTCTGGGGGTTTCTAGTAGGTGTTCATAGTTGTACTTATTGTTATTAGCACCACATTTTATGTATTATTTGTACTCGAAATTTTGATAAATAAATACGTATGTTTCGATGGGTTCTAGATTTAAATTCAAATTTTTTAATAAAATTTCTAATTTTAAAGGATAATTAAGTTGGAGGTACGCTCATTGGCTTTCATAATAACATTGTTTGGCGCCATTACGACTTATTATGGGATTTGGGTCGTGGAAATTATTATAAATATCTCTTTATTGTTTGACTATTTAGTTGTTGTGCTAATGTTGGCTTGTCTAGCAAGCTAATGTTATGCATCATCATGACACCATGGTTGAAATTCTGGATCGTGACAGTTTCTCATCCGAATTATGAGCAACTATATCTTCGTAGGCCAAAATGGTGTTGGAAGAAGTCACCTTGTGTGATCCAAAACTAATTTGGTTTGTTGATTGAAATAAAAAAAAGGTATTGAATTGGGTAGTGATATTGTTAATTCACTGGTTAGATATCTTATAACTGAAGCAACGACAAAAATATTTTAGGAGCTGGGTTCTTCAAAAGTTCAAAATTAAAGTTGTGGGTTCTTTGGATGGTTAATTTGGACTTAAAAATTGAAGTGTTTACCCTTGCTCGGTAAAACTTATCTGGAAAGTATTATCTAAATCCATTTACCTGGTTTTAAGGATACATGATATAACTTGATACAAATTAAGAAAACATGTTGATATTTAAATTGATGACAAAAGAATAAATGCAAACCACACGAATTAAACAGCCTTGGCCTTCGAGTTCGATCACTCTCGAACCAAGAAATTCCTCAACTGATGTATGAATAAAATAACGAGATGATAAGAGCTAGAAATGACAGTATATTGCTTTGTGTTCCGTATTTTTATGTGTGTTACAAATGATCAGACCCCTTTTATATAGTAGGGGAGTCCTACTCTTGATACAATTCTATACACGGTAAACAATCACATGATCTGTTGATTAATCGGTCTCTCCTTGATACGTGTCGAGATTTCCGCCGTGATCTACAATCGACTGTGGATATTTCGGCTTTCTGTTATTCGGCTCGGCAAATTTCCCTTGATCACGTCTGGTCTCGATATTTTTCGGACCCATTGTCACGAGCTCAACGATATAACTTCGCACCTCGGTTTGATATAACTCGAGGTCAAACTTTATCCTATCGTGTTTCAGTATCGATTAGTCACACAAGAGGCAAACCCGATTTCGACCGTATACAGATAGTCCCTCATTTCTTGGAGGGAAGATGACGAGAAAAGATATGAACTTCCGAATCCCGCCTCGATGGATCATGACGTAAATGACAAACGGTTACTGTTGCGTCCGATCATGACGTAAGTGGCAAACGATTATTGAGACGTCTTATTGGTCCAATTATCAAGGCATTAAATGCCTGTCAGTTTTTGGTCGGCCATTATGAGTTTTGAATTGTCACTAGCAGAATATAAATACCCCAATTTTCATTCATACAAACTTTACGTTCAAAGTTCCTTCTATTCTTGTTCTTCAAACCCAAATTTCTTGAACTTTTAGTAAACCGCTAAGTGTACCTTCTTAATTTCCTTTTCTTATGCTCTATAATGTAGAAAACTTCTAAGCCTGTCCCACGAAAGGAATTCGCCTCTTCATCATGACCCACCAGTGACAGGGTTTTGGGTGAACCACACCCTGAAGAGTTCGTTCCTACAGGGTGCCCAACTGTTGCTTCTTTCAAGGTCGAACAAACCTCCTCGGTATCGGGTCGATGCAAGCCGATCTCGGGATATACATGTATGATCATCGATAATCTTCTCACTAAGGTCAAATAATATTGCAAATGGGCCAATAAGAATGTGGTGGTGCCTTCACCTGATGAGTCAATTACTAACCATGTGGAGGGTTTTGTAAGTGTTTATACTTACCCCTTCCCATTAGGTCCCTTAGACCAAGTCATCATCACCTTCTACAAGAGGTATGAGGTGACCCTTGGTCAAATTCACCCATCCTTATGGAGGATAGTGATTCTTTTTCATTTTTTCGTAAATAAAATCGAGGGGTGTCCCTTCACCCTTGATCGTCTTATGCGCCTGTACGATCCCCAACTCTATCGAGGGGTTTTAATCAAACTTGCTCGCTGGTCTAGTAGGGCCCCGTTCTCGAGTACAGATGAGGCCCTGACCGAGGCTAGATGTGCCAATTTGTTCAAATAAGGACTTCGGACTATATCCTTACCGGGGACATGCCATTTTCCAATAAATGGAACATGAAGCGTCAGTACAACTTTGCCTTGAAAATTTAATCTATTGTTTCTCCTCTTATTTCCCTTCTTATCGGTGTTTTTGCATTGCATTTGTGGCCAAGATTCCGGATGGAGTTCCTCAACTCAAGGAGTAGGTCGAGGACCTTGTGTCACAGAGACGATATTCCGAGCGTGCTTGGATGGAATTGTGGAAGGGTCAGTGGGAAGCCTGTAATCATGGTAAGTTTTCTTTTCTGATTCAATAAGGTTTTGATTTTCTCCTTGTGTTGTCGAATTCTTATCAAGTCTATTTTCTTTTGCAGGTCTCCCCAAGAATGTTTCTATGAGGCCTCCATCTGAGGATGAGGATGTGCCTCTCGATTCCCCTGCTCTGTGTCACACCTCCTTTTCCCCGAAAGGGGGATATATGAGTTTTTCCAATTTAAGTGAAATCAATCGAAATGGGATTATTTATTTTATTCAGAGTCTCCACTTGGAATATTTATGGCGTCCCAAGTCACCGGTTTATTTTAAATCCCAAATCGAGGAAATTTTACTCCATAAAAAGTCTTCGAACCAGAAGACCGGGTAAGGAATTCTGTTAACCCGAGAGAAGGTCTTAGGCACTTTCAAATTCCGTGGTTCTAGCACTATCGCATAATGATTAATACTTGGATTATTTAATCTAATTACTCATTTTTAGGACCTATGTGTATTTATCCTTTTACCGCTTCTAATTACTTGATTATTCAGAAATCTTGATACGAGTCAAGCATTACGTGAACTCATTTTTATTTGGTGCACTAAAAAACCATGTCATGCGTACGTGTACATAATTAATAGCCCTTAATTAATATTAAAATTATTTGTCCAAAGTCACGCGAATGTGTACCTTGGTTTTATTTTGAAAATCGACGCATAAATCATGTCACACGTACATATACACAATTTATCAGGCTTAATTATTTAAGAAAAACTTGGCCAAAGTCGCGCGAACGTACACCTTGAATTATTTTGAAAATCGTTATTTTGTCATGCAAACTTGAAAATCCTAAAGATTTCCTTAACGACCTAGCATGATCTTATGACTAATTAACCGAATAAAGTAATAAACTTCAATTTTCTTTCATTTGTGTAATGCTCCGGAAAATTTTGGTAAGTAATTTAGGATTTCGGGGTGCCAGGTAGGCTAATTTTAATAACTTATGTGCTATAAATAAGATGTAAATAAATTGGATATGGTAAATAAGGGTAAGAGTCAAATTGGAAAAAATTCATAATAGGCTAAAACTCCAAATGAGTTGCACAAGTCCACCCTTTTAAACGTGTGTGTGTGTGTGTGTATATATATATATATATATATATATATATATATATATATATATATATATATACATGTATGGTTTTGTAAGGACCTGTAAAGATAAAATCATTAACTGAAACGTCGCCCAGTTAGATTGCTATGTTGTTGTAACTATAGAAATTTCCGCATAATGGCCACAGAGTAAGGCAGGAGACTGCCCAATTTGAGGGCAGTTATGCGGTGCATTATGCGATCGTATAACAGTTATGCGGACCACATAGTGACCGCATAACCGGACAGTTGGGTCCCCCAGTTGAGGCCATTTCTTCAACAAGTTTGCGGGCCGCATTTCTGTTTCGCGGTCGCATATGAGACCGCATAGTTGAGTCGGGGCACCCTATTTTCTAAACTTTAAACCCGACACCAAATCAATATAAGGCATTTCCCAAGCCATTTTAAGTATGTTTTTTGATGGTTTAGAGTGAGGGAAAGGGGTCATAGAGAGAGAAAATGGTCTTCATCAATTGTTCTTCAATTTTCACACAAATCTTTGAAGATTAACAAGGAAAACACACAAGGTCTTCATCCTTGAGGTAAGATTCTACACCCTAACCCTTAATTTCGAATTTTAACTAAAGATGGGTATGTATCAAGAAAGTTTGTGGGTATTGGAGCTGTTACCTTTCTTGCATGTGTCATCAACGGGTGTAGGAACATTGTTGAACTAAACATGTTTGGGGATGGGTTGAAGGTTGTTTAAATCCTTTATAAAGAGGACCTTACATACTTATTGCACACCTAGTGTTTGATGGAACGCTCAAACAATCTAAGACTATGAATGTCTTCCTAATTTGTGTTCAATTTTGTTATATCTCAAAATAGATTGAGGTTGCTAAGGATTCCGGATTATTGTAGAGTCTAAAGGAGCACAATTAAGGTATGTATGGATAACCCTAATCTTCATATAAAACCGTTGATTCTAAAATATATGGTATGAATTCCCTTGTTTGATTCTCTAAAGAGTAAATGGGTTCTATGTGTTAAGTGGAGAAATTCTTGATTTCATGCTATTCTATGTTACTACCATGCCGTTATGCTATTTGAAAGTATGAATTGTGATTACCATGTTCTTTCTTTTGCTATGTGTACGACTCCTCTTATGTGGTAGTTTTAGTTCATGTGAAAGATGAGTTTATGATATGGTTGAAGAGAGGAATGTAACAAAAAGGGTTAAATATGGCCAAATGCCAAGAACTGTATAATAAATGATGAGAAGAGATATGAATTAAGGGATTAAATTGATGTGGTATATCCCATAGTGATGATAGCTTAGCCGATCGGGCCGGGATCGGACTCCATGTTGTACACATGGTGGTAATCGCATCGAAACTATGATATTGGTAATGTCTCACTGTTCCAAGTGAGATGGCGTAGCCGATCGGGCAGAGACCGGACTCCGTGTGATAACGACACGGTGGAAATTATGAAATTATGATATTGGTAATGTCTCACTGTTTCAAGTGAGATGGCTTAGCCGGTCGGGCGGAGATCGGACTCCGTGTTATGGCGTCACAGTGGTGATTATGAAACTATGATGATGTAATGTCTCACTTGGGATGGCTTAGCCGGTCGGACAGAGACCAGACTCCGTGCGAAAATGAAACGGCGGTATATTAAAATTGTGGCACTTGGATTTAAAGAACTACTACCCAAAGGATAGATCAATGGAATAAGAAACCATGGTGACTCTTGCTTGTGTTCCTCCTATTTCTGTGAGATGTTATTTGGTGCTTCTAACTGCATTACTACATGTTTGTTGTTTGTTCTATTAAGAGTAGAGTTTTTTCATACATACTAGTACTATTCAATGGTACTAACGTCCCTTTTTCCGGGGGCGCTACATCTTCTTATGGATGTAGGTGGTTCCTTAGCAGGCATGCTGGTCGTAGTTAGCGGTGTTTCTTCTCTTTTTCCACAGCAGTCTTGGTGAGCCCCATTCTTCCCGGGGTCAAGTATTGTGCGTGTTGTTCCACTCTTGTATTAGTATTAATTACCATAGTTTGAGGTATTAGCCGGAGCCTTATTGCCGACATTTCTATATTTTCCACCAGTTGTATTTAGAGGCTCCGTAGACAGGTTGTGACTGGTGTCGGGTATTGGAATTAAATCAGAAATATTGATGTTTGGCAAATATGTTTTTCATCGTATCTATGTAATTGTAACATTTTAGATATTATGGTTGAAACTGTTAATGAAAACAAAAATGGAAGTTAATGAAATATCTATAAAGTGTGATTTGTAGAACTTATCTTCTATATATATTCATAAATTAGTTTGGGTAGAATGAAACCTAACAGGCTTGCTCAGTCGAATTTACTCGGTTGAGCGCCGGTCTCACCCCTCGGTTTTGGGGCGTGAGAATTTGACGTCAAGCTAGTGGCCAAATATTATTATAAGTTCTGCTAAAACAAATCAACCCATTTTACCAAGGACTTTCTAAAATGAAATAGCAGCAAAAATAACTTTAACCACATTTAAAAGTAGCATTAACAACATTCAAAAATAGCAGCAAAAATGGCTTCAACTACATGGCAAAACAACAACAAAGGCGTCTACAATAACATTAAGAAGTAGCAACATAAGCATGTTCTACAGTGGTCCAAAATCACTATGAATGTTCTTCTATAGCAGTTCAAGACAATACAATTATCCTCAGTAATAAATTACTCCATATATCTGGAGAGCATAATAAAGAAGTATGAAATCTATTGTTGAGTCCTTGGTTATACTGACATTTACTGCAGTAGGAAAAGTTAATATTAATTCAAACGACTTTCCTAAAACGAAATTTAGCATGTACGCACATTAGCATCCGATATAATATAACCAAATTGTACACCAAGATAGACTTTCAAGGCACATAAGATAACCATCTTTATCAAACTAATTCACAAGAAACATTGAAGAAGAAAGTTAGAAATGGACCTCTATTGCTGCAAATTTTCACCGTGTACAATGAAGGTAAATTTTCAAAGCGGCCAACAAGACGAGCTACTGATGTGAACCTCGAATGGACAACCTCAAAACTATTGGTTCAACGCTGCAGATGCTGAACTCAGACTTAGAAACTCTATTTTCTGTCTCCGTCGCAATAGTTTTACGCTTGGACGATGGTTTTGGACGTCACAAGGGGTTGTTTTGTGCTGGTTTGAAACTGATTTTTGGCTAATGTTTGGTAGTGACGTTTTGGTGGTTCGCCGAAGAAATTTTCCGGGTCATATCAAAACCAAAATTCCTAGCCAGCCCATGGTTGAAGACGGCAGTAGGGGTGGGGAGATGAAGAGCTCCGACTTGTTTATTCGTCTCTCACCCTCATTGTTTTGTTGCAGGTTGATTTCCTCTAGATCTAAGGGTGGAGGAGTATGGCTGGTTGATTCTTTGGAGATTTAAGGTGGTGGCTATTAGGTTGGCGTTGGTTGTTGAGTTTCCGGTGAAACTCGCCGGCGATGGAGGCGGACAGAAAAACGAGAGAGAGAGGGCGTCGTATTTGTGTAGGTGTGGAAGGGTGAGGGTGACTGATGGCTGGTTGAGGTCGAGGAGTTAGGGTGAAGGGAGGTTGGAGAGTGGCGACCGAAATTTGCTCGCCGGACTCCGGTGACTTTTGTGTGCCGATGGATGAGTGTATGCGGTTGTCAGTGTGTGTGAGAGATTGAAGAAGAAGGAGATGAAACTAGGGTTTCTTTATTAGGGAGGGATCTCATTTTAATTAGGTCTTAGGTCTTTTGGAGGAACAGATTTTTTATGTATGTGTATTTGTGTGTGTTTATACAGGAGTACGTATAGGGATTAATTGGTGGCCAAGGAAAAAAGAGTGTATATTGGGCATGTGAGTTTTTAGAGAGAGCATGTGAGTTTGTTACAAAAGATAAGGAAGAATCTTGCCACATGGAAATTACTCATTAGCAAAAGTAAAAAATACTAGCTCAATATTTAAAATCAAGAACATATATTTTTTTGGTGATTTTTAATTTTCTTAATAAAACCTACTAAAAATAAAATAAAGGTAAAAATATGTAGATTAGGTGCTCACACTCTGAAGCAGGGTGATGAAAAGAAAAGAAAAGGAAAAGGGCCTCGAGTTCTCTGGACTTGGAAAAGAAAAAAGAAAAAAAGAGGCTGGCGCGTAAACTAAAGGAAAGTACCAGCGTCCTCCCATCGGACTCGATCTGTCGACTGAGAGATGAGTCCGAAGAAGAAGAAGACACTTCCTAACTGGTGGCTTGGATACAGACTGCTTTGCCTCAAGCCGGGGAGGCTGCTAAGAAGGCGTTGGTCGAGATCTCTGAACTGGAACGGGGTAACCCCACTTTTCCCCAGGCTAGAGGAGTCGAGAGAGGGTCCAGGGTCGACACTTCTTGAGCAGAGGAAGGTGCCCCAAAATATGTTCTATGGGCGATCGACCTTACCGAGTCCCTTCAGTTATCAGATGCCATGATCCGTGAGGCCGGTGTGCTAGTAGGTCGTTCTTATGAGGGGCCTCAGGGGGCGATTGATATCCACAACTTCTTGGATGGGTTAGAGTCCACTGCCTCAGAGGATGTCACCGGGCTTAGTGACTGGTCGGTGCTAAAAAAGGTACCATCAACGTGGGCTAGTAGGTCTTCTTCGAGCCAAAAGCTAGTGGATCGGTTCCCAGCCCCGAGCGTTAACCCTAACCGAAGGCGGTCAATAGTTTTTTCTGTCCCAGAGGACGCCTGGGTTTTCTCTACCCCCGTAGTGGTTGCTAGCTACCTTCAATGCTTGATGATCGTAGAGGACCATGCCGTGATTGATGCAGTGGAAGTGACCTGCCTATTCAATTAAGCTCAACAAACCTTGAATCGGGTAACTTCGAGTGTCCCTTTATTATGTATTTTAAATTTTAAGTTGCAAATAATCCTAACACCTTTCTTTACGCGCAGGCCTCGGTAATGCACCAAGAGACATTCCTCCGAATTCGGGAGGAATTATCCCAACACGAGGTCGAGTTTTGGGATCTTACTGAGAAGAGGGACACTTATAAGCTTCTGAGTGAGAAACTTCAGACTGAGTTAGAAGCGGCTTGGAAGGAGCATACCGAGTGGTCCGAACAGGTAAATCGAGTACTTGAAGATAGTGATGACGAAGTGGACTCAATGGATAACGATCCGATTCAGCAAGTTCGACAAAGGCTTGAACAAATTGGCAGCTCCAGGCACAGGTAGATACGATGCAAGCTGAGGCCAAGAAGTTCAAGAAAAATATAGTTCTCATAACCTCGTTAAAGGAAGCTCTTCAAGAACAACTGGCATCTGTCGAGGCCTAGCTTCGAGCTACAAAAGAGAAAACCTTGGTGCAGGCCAAGAAGATAGAGGAGCTCCAATCTGAGCTAAACTCGGCTACTTCTAGTCAAGAGAGTCTATCAAAGGAACTTGAGGCGGCCAAATCAGAGGTGACTATGGCCAAGACCGAGGTTGATGCTAAAGTGGCCCAATTCAAGGTCAAAGTCGAGGCGATTCGGGCGCAGGCCAAAATCATGGTGGAGCATGCAAGGTGGAAAGCTCGATAGGAAACCCTTGAGGGAATCTCAGAACTTCGACATACTGGCAAAAATCTAGAATGCCAAAGTAGAAGAATCCAGGGCCCGGAAGCTAGCTTTTCCCGAGGAAGATTCCGAGAGCTTAATCGAATATGAAGGCAGGGAAGATCCCGAGGATGAAGACGCTGCCCTCGATGAGGACCAGGCCACTTATGGACTTTTAGATGTTTTTATTTTTTGCTTTTTGCATCCTTTTGAGGCCGTTTTGGCCATTGTAAATTTCTGTATCAGGCCATTCTGGCATTTGCAAAAAAATATATATATATATATATATATATATAAGGGCTTCTTTTCCCTTTTGGCTTTCAAATTTTCCCTTTGCTTTACTACGTGTATTCATAAGGGCCGAAATTCCTTAGCATAAAATAACTTAGGTTATGTTCGAAAGTTCAAACAAACCTTGACTTTACATTACTTTGTTTTAAAGTGTCTTAGGGGTTCGGTGTTACCGGAAACCTTTTCCCAAAGTAGGTAGCCGAGATTATAGTTTGCCTTTGTTACGGGTTTCAGACGTCTCCGAGCCGTGTTAATGTGGCCATAGCCTTTTAATTTGGGAGCCACCTATTGGACTTGCTTTCCCGAGTTATTCGGGCTTTACCAAGGTAACAGTCTCCGAGTGGGGTGTTCGTGGCCTTTAAAAAGCGGAGAGTTACATAATAGGTCGTATGCCCCCGAGGCCCAGTGGCTTGGGCCGTTCGAGTTTGTTTTCAGACGGCAGTCCTCGAGTGAGGGAGTGATCAATCGTACTCCGGTTATAAGCGGCCCTTGAGCTCGTCACTTTTAGGAGATTGGAAGTATGAAATTATTTAAGGGATGTAAAGAGGAAAATTTTGAAATGTAAGATGATTGCAACGAAAGTGCTTCTCTTTAGTCTTGTGCAAAACAGTTATACATGCGCATATGTTTTATGCCAGGGATCGAGCAATCCATGTGGGCACGATTCGTTTGACCATTTGGCCCATACAATAACTCCTACCTATTGAGGCACTTCATATACGAAGTATTTTCCTTGCTAAAATTTATATCCAATGATAATGCATATCCGTGGGTAATACCCACCCAGTATTCAAGGTTGATTGTAGAGGAACCTCAGAAACTGATAATGCGATCATCGACACCGATTCATAATCGGTTTTGATTCTAAGTTAGCACGATCCATTGTTGCCTCGTTAAAAACCTTACTGAAAAACCCATTTAGGACAAACCCGATCTAAGGAAAAAAGAGTGCAGCGCATGCTTTCAGACCTAAAACTTCGTGTCGCTTCTTATTGATCACCTGCAAGTGTTAGTCCAAAATAAAAGGAATAACTTAGAATTAATATCATTTTATGTGAGTTATATTCCAGTTGCTCGGTAGATTTTCTCCGTTCATCATTCCGAGCTTATAGGATCCTTTCTCGGTGACCTCGAGAATCTAGTACGGTCCTTCCAAGTTCGGAACCAACTTCTCTTCGTTCGGATTCCCAGTGTTCAGTGTAACCCTCCTTAGTACTAAGTCCTTGACATTGAAGTATCGAAGGTCGGCCCTTTGATTGTAATACCTATCGATTTGTTGCTTTTGGGCAGCCAATCGAACGAGGGCGGATTCACGCCTTTCATCCAATAGTTCCAAGATCGTATTCATGGCCTCGTCATTTGATTCCTTTGTTGCATATCAGAATCTGATACTTGGCTCCCTGACTTCAACCGGTATTAGGGCTTCGGCGCCATAACTAATGAGAATCGAGTAGCCCCAGTACTGGACTTCAGTATCGTGCGGTATGCCCAAAGGACTTCGGGCATGATCTTTTTCCATTTACCTTTGGCATCGGTTAACCTTTTATTAAGGTTTTGGATTATGGTTTTGTTGGTCGATTCGGCTTGCCCGTTACCGCTAGGGTGATAAGGTGTCGATAAGATTCTTTTGATCTTATGATTTTCGAGAAACTTGGTCTCTTTGCTGCCGATAAACTGTTTCCCGTTGTCACTCACAATTTCAGATGTAATCCCGAACTGACATATGATGTGGTCCCAAATAAAGTCGATGACTTCTTTTTTCCCTAACCTTCTCGTATGCCTGTGTTTCAACCCACTTAAAAATATAGTCAGTCATAAATAAGATAAATTGAGCCTTACCTGGTGCCCATGGAAGAGGTCCAACAATGTTCATTCCCAATTTCATGAATGGCCATGGTGACAAGACCAAATGCAGCAGTTCCCCGGGTTGGTGAATCATCGGAGCATATCTTTGGCATTTGTCTCATTTTCGAATGAACTCCTTCAGATATTTTTCCATGTCGATCTAGTAATAGCCGGCTCTGATTACCTTTTGAACCAATGATTTGGCGCCTGAATGATTTATGCAAGTGCCCTTGTGAACCTCCCTCAGAACGTACTCGGTATATCCCAGTCCCAAACATATTGCTAGTGGTACATCAAACATTCTTTTGAAAAAGGTTCTGTCTTCAGATAAGCCGAATCAGGCTGCCTTGGTGCACAGGGCCCTCAATTCTTTTGGATCTGCGGAGGTTTCCCGGTCTTCAAATACTCTACATACTTATTTCTCCAATCTAGGTTAATCTTGTGGAGTTTATCTCGGTGTGACCTTCTTTTACTACTGACCTCATGAATTGCACAACGGCCCCTGAGTTGAGCTCATTGTCCCCGACACTAAGTTAGCAAGGGCATCGACTTCACTATTTTGATCTCGAGGTACGTGCTGCAAATTCCATTCTTTAAACTGCTGTGACGTTACCTGTAACTTATCTAGGTACCTTTGCATCGTTCTGCGCTGACTTCGAACATTTCGTTAACCTGATTCACCATAAGGAGGCAGTCACACTTAGCTTCGATCACCTCAGCCCCAGGATTTTGGCTACTTCGAGACCTGCAATCATGGCCTCATATTCGGCCACGTTGTTAGTCAATTTCACAGTTCTAATGGATTGTCTAACGACATTTTCCTGTGGGTTGCTTCAGCACGATGCCAAGTTTGGACCCCTTTGCATTTGATGCACCGTTCGTAAAAAGGGTCCAGATTCCTGAAAACGTCCCCGAGTTTACCAACAACTCTCTTTAGACCACAGGTATTAGGGCCGGCGTGAAGTCAGCCACAAAATATTCCAAAATTTGAGATTTAATGGATGTTTGGGGTCGATATTCAATATCGTACCCGCTCATTTACGGGCCATTTGGCCGATCGTCCCGAGAGTTCGGGTTTATGCATTATATTTCGTAATGGGTAAGTTGTCACAACACATATAAGGTGGCATTGAAAGTATAATTTCAGTTTCCTAGAGACGCTTAGGAAAGCGAGCGCCAATTTTTCTAGGTGGGGATATCTAGTTTCGGCCTCACCCTAGGTCCGACTAACATAATAAATCATAAATTTCATATCTTTTTCTTCCCGAAATAGGACTCCAATTACCGCTATCTCCGATACTTCCAAATAAAAGTACAATTGTTCGTCTTCCCTTGGTGTGTGAAGCAGTGGCAGGCTCGATAAATGTGATGACCCAAAAGGTCATCCTAAGTAATTCTAGCTAAATCTGTGTTCTGAGGCCCCAAAAGCCTCCGTTAATCTCACCTCGATATGCCTGCGCAGCCCGGGCATGTAGCCGGGAAGCTTCTATGTGAAAATTTGATAAAAATGAAACTTTGAATTGAATAATTGAATAAAGTTGACTTTGGTCAATATTTTTGGTAAACGGACAGGAAAATATGGGACTTGGGCGTATGCCCGGAAGCAAATTTCGAGGTCCCAAGCCTGAGAAATAAATTTTAAAGAAAATTGTTTTCTGAAAATAATAAAGGATTTTGAAAATGATTTTATTATGTGAAAACCATTTTACTGGGCCCGTATTATGGTTTCGAAGCCCGTAACAGGTTTATTATATGTTATGTGACTTATCTATGAAATTTGGTGTGAAACGGACTTGAAATGACGCGTTTCGGATCAAAATTGAAAAAATAAAGCTTTATGAAGTTTTGAGGAAATTCTATGAGTTTTAAGGTTTAATTCCTTGTTTTGATGATAATTTGGTGATTTGAAAGCTTGAATAAGTCCGTAAGTTGTTTTGGGAGCTGTGTGTGGTTTTGGTTTTGAGCCCCGAGGGCCCGGGTGAGTTTCGGGTAGCTAACTGGGTGTTAAAGAATCAAAAAATCTGGTGTTTTGGACTGGTTTCTGGTGTCTGGTGTTTTCTTCTCTGCGATAGCAGCCCTTGCTCCGCGATCGCAGAGGTCTGTCCAGGTCCCTTCCGCGATCGCATCCCTTCGACCCACGATCGCATTGTGAGACGCCCTAGTGTTCCGCGATCGCAAACCTCTTCCTGCGATCGCATAGGGTCAGCTAAGCTATGCTCCGCGATCGCGACTCCTCTTTCACGATCGCAGTGAATTAGGATCAGGTTCTCCGCGATCGCAGCCCTCTTCTTGCGATCGCGGTGAAGGAAATCGCCCAGTTATTCTTTAAATCCAAAAACAGAACACTCTACACGGGATTTCATTATTTTCAGCCTCCTTCTTCTTCCCCCAACCTCCATTGAGGACCTCCAAGCCAATTCTTCCTCCATAGCCTCGTGGGTAAGTATTTTCTACATCGTCTTCTTCCATTTTCCATCATTAATCACTAGATTCTAGGCCTAAAAACATGAAATCAAAGTGAGAAATTGGGTTTTTTGGGTAGTGTTAGGTTTTTGGGAAAAATTGGGTTATTCAACCTCAATTTGGGGTCGGATCTTGAAACAAATCATATATTTTAACTCGTGGGGTAATGGGTGA
>ML269159.1:0-64893 GCA_005239495.1 Nicotiana undulata
TGGGTTACTATATTTGACAACGATCGCTTACATTCTTTTAAGGTGTAAATTGAGCATATCAACCACCTGAGCCAGGTAGACCTCTGTTACTCTACCTTGTCGTATTAGATGGAGCCTTCGGTTGCGTTCTAGGGCAGCACGACAAAACGGGGAGAAAAGAGCAGGCAATTTACTATCTCGGCAAGAAGTTCACTCCGTATGAGGCCCGGTATTCTCTATTGGAACGCACCTGCTGCGCTCTGACTCAAGTAGCTCAAAAGCTGAGGCATTATTTCTATGCCTGCACCATATATCTCATATCAAGAATGGATCCATTGAAATACATCTTTAGGAAGCCCATGCCCACTGGCAAACTAGCCAAGTGGCAAATCCTGTTGAGCGAGTTCGACATTATCTATGTAACTCAAAAGGCGGTCAAGGGACAGGCACTGGCAGACCACCTCACGGAAAACCCTGTGGATGGGGAATACGAACCTTTGAAAACGTATTTCCCTGATGAAGAGGTATCATTCATAGGAGAAGACATTGCAAAATCCTATGACAGTTGGAGGATATTCTTCGACGGAGTAGCAAACTTCAAAGGAGTTGGCATTGGAGCAGTCTTAATATCATAAACCGGCCAGCATTATCTGGTATCTGCCAAGCTCAGGTTCCCCTGTACCAACAATATGGCAGAGTATGAATCATGTATCTTAGGGCTCACCATGGCCACTGACATGAACGTCCAGGAGCTGTTAGTGATTGGTGACTCAGATTTGCTGGTACATCAGGTACAAGGAGAGTGGGCAACCAAGAATTCCAAGATAATGTCGTATCTGCACCACGTGCAGGAATTAAGGAAGAGGTTCACAAATACAGAATTTCGGCATGTTCCCAGAATTCAAAATGCGTTCGCCGATGCATTGGCTACTTTGTCCTCAATGATCCAGCACCCGCACAAGAACTTCATTGATCCTATTCCAGTAAAGATCCATAATCATCCGGCTTACTGTGCCCATGTTGAAGAGGAAGCAGACAGAAATCCTTCGTTTCATGACATCAAGGAGTATTTGGAAAAAGGAGATTACCTAGAGCTTGTGAATCCCACTCAGAAACCCACACTTCGAAGACTATCCAACAATTTCTTTCATAGCGGAGGAATCCTATATAGGAGGACTCTCGATTTGGGGATATTAAGGTGTGTCGACGCAAAAGAAGCATCAAAACTACTAGAGGAAATTCATGATGGGACCCGCGGCCCACATATGAACGGTTTTGTTCTGGCAAAGAAGATACTCTGAGCTGGTTACTTTTGGATGACTATGGAAACGGACTGCATCCAGTATGTCCGGAAATGCCACCGTTGTCAGATACACGGAGACATGATAAAGGTACCTCCAAATGAGCTCTATGCAACAAGCTCACCATGGTCGTTCGCCGCCTGGGGCATGGACGTTATTGGACCAATCGAGCCTACCGCCTCCAACGGACACAGGTTCATTCTGGTAGCCATTGATTACTTCATTAAATGGGTCGAGGCAGCCTCTTACAAGCAGTTACTAAGAAAGTCGTGGCCGACTTCATCCGCGACCGCATTGTTCATCGATTCAAAGTTCCAGAGTCGATCATCACCGACAATGGTTCCAATCTCAACAGTGACTTGATGAAATCTATGTGTAAAACTTTCAAGAATTCCACAGCTTACCGACCTCAGATGAATAGAGCTGTTGAGGCCGCCAACAAAAACATCAAGAAGATACTAAGGAAGATGATAGAAAGGCACAAACAGTGGCATGAGAAGTTATCATTTGCCTTATTGGGATATCGCACCACGATCCGCACATCAATAGGGGCAACGCCCTATATGCTAGTTTATGGTACAGAGGCTGTTATCCCAGCTGAAGTTGAGATTCCATGTCTAAGAATTATACAAGAAGTTGAGCTCATCGACGCAGAATGGGTAAAGAACCGTTATGAGCAACTAGCCTTCATACACGGAAAGAGAATGAATGCAGTCTGTCATGGTCAACTCTATCAGAACAGAATGACCAGAGCCTTCAACAAGAAAGTCACGTCGAGACAGTTCACACCAGGGCAGTTGGTGTTAAAGAAGATTTTCCCACATCAGGACGAAGCCAAAGGGAAGTTCTCTCACAATTGGCAAGGCCCATACATGGTTCACCAAGTGCTGACAGGAGGAGCACTTATACTTGTAGAAATGGACGGAGAGGTTTGGCCGAAACCAATCAATTCAGATACAGTCAAGCGTTATTACGTGTAATCCTTTATGCTTCTATCAATGTTGTAAATTGAACTACGCCTGACCTGATTCCCGTTTAAGAGGGGATAAGTAGGCAGCCATATGGGTTCGGTCACAATTCAATAAAAAATTCAGTTTCCCCGTAATTGGAAACTGGGGCTGACTTTTGAGGAGGACCCTCAAAATTCCGAAGCAAGTTCAGCCGATCACCGCACGAGCAACACGTCAAAAGCATTCACCCATCAAACTGGGGCAGAATTTTGAGGAGGACCCTCAAAATTCCGTTGCAGGAGAGGTTGCAATGTCTCGAACTGTGTCACGGTCGTCGGTTCATCTAAAACTATTTTAGATTTTATGTTTATGTTATACTTTTACAAAATCATGCATACTTATTCTTAAAACAGCTTGTTTATCAAATGCTACCCCTAATAACGCAGATCGAGCCAAACGAGTCATGCAGGGCCAGCGAAGGTATGATCTAACTTTTTCTCTTTACAAAACTCACGATTTTTCTATGGATGCAGGCACAAAGAACAAACACGCAAAGAAGTCTCAAATCGCAAAGGCCAAAGTTCGATGTCCACACAAAAGGACAAACATGTTCAAAATCACAATCCTCAAAACCATCACACTTGCCATCGGCTATTATCAATACAAATAATGCCCCGCATTCACAATGCCCTCCATAATCACAGTGCCGCAATTTATCACCAGCTAATAATTTCTACCGTCATTTATTCTCTGCATAAGGCTACTTTTCTGCCTTCCGAGATTAAACGTTGTCTCCATCTGCATTACATAAGGCTACCATTCTTCCTTCCAACCTGCATAAGGCTACCTTTCTGCCTTCCGAGACTAATCTCTGTCTCCATCTGCATTTGCATGAGGTTAAGCTCTACCTCCATCTACATAAGGCTACCTTTCTGCCTTCCGAGGTTAAACCCTACCTCCATTTGCATTGCATAAGGCTACCTTTCTGCCTTTCGAGACTCAACGCTATCTCCATCTGCATTCGCATCTTGCATAAGGATACCGTTCTACCTTCCGAGGTTAAACCCTACCTCCATCTGCATTGCATAAGGCTACCTTTCTGCCTTTCGAGACTAAACGATGTCTCCATTTGCATATGCATATGGCATAAGGTTATCATTCTGCCTTCCGGGGTTAAGCTCTACCTCCATCTGCATTTGCATAAGGCTACTACTCTGCCTTCCGAGGCTAAACGATGCCTCCAATTTACTTTTCAAAAGTAACCACTGTTGTATCAAGAATTATTCATTTCGCTTTCGTTTCGGGCTAAGCTTTGCCCCTTTCATTCGCAATACTAAGCTATGTCTTGTTAGCATCATACTATTGCATCTTCATGGGATAAAATATCGCCAAACTATCCAAAGGCGTCATCGTTCGGAGGCACCATCTTCATAGCCCGAGAACACCATGTCATGGCCTAAGGATCTCTTTTTATCATCCTGCATATCATTATTCAAGGGCTTCATGGCTCGGAGGCACCATCCTCATGGCCCGAGAGCATCATTTCATGGCCTGCGAATCCTGCATCAAGCAATTCATGTCCCAGGACATCATGGTCTAGAGACGTCATCCTTAACCGTCCAAGGACAACATTCATGGTCCAACGAAAATTTGCATCATGTTTAAATTACGCACAATATATGCTTGTGTTGTTCATTTTCAGGTAATCCAGCAAGCAACAGTCATCCTGGCAGGAGCGGTCCCGCTCCAGTTCTCCCAAACTACCCTGTAAGTCGTTTGTTCACCTAACCTTGTACGTTGCGTCCGTTCTTGTGCAACTTCATCGGTATACTTCGCCGATGACCCCTGAACTACATACGTCCTGATTCCTGTAGAACCAGGGATATGTAGGCAACTCAGAAACAAGGGTGCGGCCTAAATCTCTTCAAATCGTTTTGCTCAGTCAAAATTGGCCATCATATCTTTACCCGACAACTCTTTCATCCTTCCCGGGTAAAGAGGGTCAGTTGTTGATACCCAATTTTCCCTCAGAATATTTTTTAATTTGCATATATACCGGCAAAATCACTTTTTATAATAACTGGCATTTTTTCATAATCTTCCATATTTTTATTAATCTCTTTTCCAAATTATTCAGTATTTTATACTTTATAATTATGCATAAATTGTATTATAAATAATTTTCAAAATATTTCCCAGCTCAATATACTATTTTAATCCTATTAGGATTTTAATTATTTCATAAATTAGCCAATTTGATATTATTTAGCTATAATTACAGCAATTTTACAATTAAAGCCTAAATATACGTTTTATACCATTTAAATCAATAATTAGTCACTTTATATTTTTTTAATATTAGTTAATTACCTTAATTTCAGTTACTTAGCATTAATTTTATTTTTATAATTACTAGCTATTTTTATTAATTATTTATCTATTTTAAGGGGTATTTAACTAATAGCCATTTTTAATTTTCAATTATAGCCTAAATTAAACTCAAACGCACCTGATTAAACTGGCCCAATACCCCAATTGAATGACCCAATTACCCCAGGCCCAATACCTTGATCCGCCCGACCTAATACAGGATTTAATCCTGGCCGTTGATCAATTTTGATCAACGGTCCGGATTTTCCCTTTCCAAAATTAGACCTAAGACTACCCCCCCCCCCCCCCCCCCCCCCTCATCTCTCCCCTCCCCCCCCCTCCCTTCCCCTTTTTCCNTACACCCGCGCGCATTTTCCCTTTCCAAAATTAAACCTAAGCCACCCCCCCCCCCCCCCCCTTCCTCTCATTTCACTCCTCCCACACTATCTCTCTATCTCTCTGGTTCTCTCTAAAAACTCCCAGTCTCCTCTTTTCTGATGAAGTTTGTTCGTCTCCTCCGCCCATTTCCCTCGCCGAAAACCATGACCTCTTATCATCTCTTGGCTACTGCTTCACCCCGCGCCGGTCTAATGACACCCTGAGGCCCTCAGATGAACCTAGAGCGGTTCAACTCCTCCCATAGTCCCTCATGCCATCTCCGGCCATCTCCGGCCACCTCCGGCCGTCTGAGTAAGATATATGACCCCTCCGGCTAAAGGCCGATGAAACTTCAAGGTTTTTTCATTCTTTCTCTGGGCTCCAAATCAAGCCAAAATGACCTACGGGCCTCCAAATCAATATCTAGATATACTCCTAAGTAAAAATCACCATACATGGCAATTGAAACCATCAAAACTCCATTATGGAATTGTTCACACATAATCAATATTCGGTCAACTCTTTTAACTTAAGATTCCCACCTTGGGACTAAGTGTCCCAGTTCATCTAAAAAAATCTCCAAAACCAAACCAACCGCCCCATCAAGTAGTGTAACCACAAGTGAACATATAATAAGTAATAAACATAGGAACAGGGCTACAATACGCAAGACAACCAACCTTGTCGTAAAATACTATAAGTTGTCTAACAGTCGATACACTCATTGTCATTTATTTTGAGGTACAGGATGAAGATAAATATGATTTTTAATAGTGTTTTCATGAACCCTATCAGCAAAAATACTGCAAATCACTAATGTTGAATCTTTGGAAAGGTACCAAAGAGTACGAAATGAAGATCTAAAAAGTTGAAGAGAAATCTTACTATGCTAGAAAGGAGGTTGAGGCATTGAAGAAGGAGGTTAAATAAGTTGAGAAAGAGAATAATAAGTTGCAGAAGAAATTCAATTGCTTAAAGTGTAGATAATAAGGGAAAATGGCTGAAGAATCAAGTGACTAGACAAATGGGAGATTAGTGTTGTTTCTTTTTATATTTTCCATTGTCACATATTAAAAATAACGTAGTTGTGTGTTGAAGAACTTATTTTTAGTTTGATGTAGTTTATTTTTATGAATTTTGTATATCTAAATAATCAATTGTGTAATGACTCGGCCGGTCGTTTTGAGTATTTAGTCTATTTTTCCCTATTTGATGTTTTACATATGTGTAATTGTGGTTACGTGACTTGTGGGGTTGATTGGTTTGGTTTCGAAGAGAATTTTGGATTGATATGGGATAGTTAGTCCCTAGGTTGGAGGCTTAAGTTGTAAGATTAATAGAGTTTGACTTTTGTGTGGACGACTCTAGAATGGTATTTTGATTGTTCCAATAGATTCATAAGGTGATTTTTGATTGTTCCAATATATCCATAAGGTGATTTTGCCTTAGTCATATGTACATATTTGGATTCAGAGGTTCCTAGGTCGTTTTGGCTTGAATTGGCGAAAGTTGGAAAATTGAAGGTTTGGAAGATTGATAGTTTTGATAGTTTTGATCGAGGGTTGACTTTGCTGATATCGGATTTGGATTGTGGTTCGAAAGTTAGTACAGGTTCGTTATGTCATTTGGGACTTGCATGCGAAACTTGAAGTTATTATGAATTGATTCAATATGGTTTGGCATGAGTTTTAGAAGTTGAAAGTTCATTATTTCATAAGGCTTCATTTGAGGTGTGATTCGCAATTTTGATGTCGGTTGGTGTGATTTGAGTCATCGAGTAGGTTCATTTCATCTTTTGGGATTGGTTGGTGTGATTGGGAAGGGTCCCGGGGGCCTCGGGTGAGTTTCGGATAGGCTTCAGATTGTTTATGGTTGTTTGGGATGTTCAATTCTGGTTCTTCCGCACCTACGACTTATGGACCGTAGGTGCATGCACGCAAAATAGAACATGGCTCTGCATATGCAATGCTAGGCGGAGTCTTGATGAATGCGCATATATGAGGTTATTTTTGCAACTGCGTGTCCGCAAATGTGGACAAGAGGGCGCAGAAGCGTACTTTGGCCAGAGCTGGGTGTTTCGCATCTACGAGAGGATTTCCACATATGTGGCTCTGTAGATGCGGAAGAGTAACTGCAGGTGAGCGTGGTCGGGCAATTAGTGGGACTCGCAGATCGAACATTTGACCGCAAATGCGGTACTGCAGGTGCGGCTGATGGTCCGCAGAAGCGATAATGCTGGGCAGAATATATCTTGAGCGAGGGTTTATTTTGATTTATCACAGTTGAGTGATAGAGCTCGTATTTGGGTGATTTTGGAGGGGATTTTCATGATTTGGATTTGGGTAAGTGTTTTTTACATGAATTTGATTGTATTTCATGATTCTAACGTCGATTTAAGTGTTTAGTTGATGAATTGAATCGAAGAAATTGGGTATTTTAGTAAAAAAAATCCAAAATATTAATTGATGATTTGAAGGCCGATTTGAATTCGAAATTGGATGAAATTGGTATGATTGGACTCGTATCAGAATGGTTATTCAGAATTTTGTGAGTTTTGTCAGGTTTTGGAGTGCGGGACTGGGGTTGAATTTTTAATTTTTGTTAAAGATCGAAGATTTATTATTCGATATTATTTTCGGTGGCTCTTACTTATGATATTTAATTTATTGTGGCTAGATTCGAGTTGTTCGGAGGTTGATTTACTCGGGAAGGGCCTACTAGTGGATTGAATTAGCTTGATTGAGGTAAGTATCTTTTCTAACTTTATGTGGGGGAAATTCCCCTTAGGATTTGGTCTAATTAGCAATATTTTTGCTATGTGAAAAGACGTGTACATAAGGTGACGAGTGTGTAAACGGGCATATGTGTTGGTTGTGTCCGGATTAGACCTTAGGCTATTAATATGACTTGATTTAGAGTTGTTTGTTATATGAAACATGTTTTTAGTTTTGTTGTTCACTCCCCCATCCTTATATTATTATTATAATTCTTGTACACAATGTTGTTGAGCCATAGGCTATATCTTATTGTGGCATTGGTATTCTTATTCATGGTGATATTGTAGCACAAGTGTACGTGAGGTGAGGGTGATTGGTATTATTGTGTTGTGATTGAGAGAAATAAGGGTGGTTTATAATGCGTATGCAGTAATATAAGGGGGCATATGCGCGTGGTTCTAGTAAGGGAAAATACTTCATTGTGAAGCGCACACGGCGAGATAAGGGGGCCTTATGCGTGGAAGCTATTTCGGGAATTTTTTTTTAAATGTGAAGCTCATGCGGCGTCATAAGGGGGACTTATGATTCATGATTTGTGATTATGAGTTGTGGTACCTTAGGGTGATTCTTAATGTTATTCTTGTGTTGGAATGGTTTTAGTATGTGAACTATCATTATTTTCCTTAATTGATTTACTTGTATTTTAACTGTGTTTGGGTTAATTTTTTTGTGTTATCACATGTTTACTCTCTGTTGCCTTTACATAAATTTTACGTTCCATTGTCAGCTTTATATTGAGAAGCACAGGTTTATGTCTAGTTAGTATCTTGACTTGAACCTCGTCATTACTCCACCGAGGTTAGTCTTGATAATTACTGGGTACCGTTTGTGGTGTACTCATACTATGCTTCTACACATTTTTGTGGATATCTAGGTACCTCTGAGCATACCAATCATTAGTGAGCTAATTTGAGATTGTTGTGGAGACATCAAGGTATACTTGTCATTCTGCTCGCAGGTCTCCGAGTCAATTTCTGTTGATTTTCTTACTATTGGTTATTGTATTTCCAAACAGCATTGTATTTTTGACATTTTGCATGTACTCTCTGTAGATCTTATGACTCAGTAGCACCGGTTTTGGGATTTATGTGACTTTTTATTTTCAATTTTTATTATGTTAAAGCACTTTTCAGCTTTCATTAGTAATTAAGTTGGTGGTTGGTTCTGTTGATCTTGCTATCTGGTAGGCTTATCTAGTAACTAGGAACTAGGTGCCATCACGATCCTTAAGGTGGATTTTTGAATCGTGACAAGTTGGTATCAGAGCGCTAGGTTCATAGGTTCTACAAGTCATAAGCAAGTTTAGTAGAATATTGTGGATCAGTACAGAGACGTCTGTACTTATCTTTGAGAGGCTATGAGAATATTTGAAAATTCCGCTTCTTCCATTCCTTATCATGCAGATTTATTGATTTCGAAATATGAACCTTTGTCTTTCTATTCTCTCACAGATGGTGAGAACACGAGCTTCTATTACTGACAATGCTTCCCACAGTACCAGTGTTGCTAGAGGTCGGGGTAGAGTATGAGGCAGAGCACATACTGTAGTTAGGGACCATGTTAGGGTCGGTATTGAGAAGCCACCAGTAGCTCCGTTTGGGGAGAGGGTGCATGTTGCTACCCCTGGACTTCAAGAGACCTTGGCACATTTCCTGAGCATGTTTGGTACTTTGGCTTAGGAGGGATTGATCGCAGTTGCACCAGCTACTTCTCATGATGGGGGAGGAGCTCAGACTCCCGATGCTCGTACTCCAGTGCAGCGGGATCATGTTTATTAGGCTCCAGGTGCTATGACGGTACAACATGTGAAGCCTGAGGTCAGTCTAGTGGCATCAGAGGAGAAGCATAAGAGGTTAGAGAGGTTCAAGAGATATTCTCCTCCTACTTTCAGTGGAATAGTTTTAGAATATGCACAGGGTTTTCTGACCAGTGACATTGTATTCTTCGCACCCTGGGCATAGTGGAGTTGAGCGGGGTCGACTTTACTACCTTCCAGGTGATGGGGTCGGCATATAGATGGTGGAAGGCTTATGAGGAGAGCGGGCCAGCTTATGCAGCCCGCTCACTTGACTCTATTTTTTTATCTATTATCGAGGGAGTTTGTTCCACAAACCCTCAGGGATGTGTTTAGCACCAAGTTCGAGCAGTTGCGCCAGGGGACTATGATTATGTTGCTATGAGATTCAGTGAGTTATCTCGTCATGCACTGCCTTGTTTCCTACTGTTAGAGAGAAGGTCTGTAGATTTATTAAGGGACTTGGTTACGATCTCAGATTTGGGATGGCACAGGAGTTGGAGACTGATACTCCATTTCAGCAGGTTGTGGATATCGCTTGGAGGTTGGAGCTTATGCGTGGATAGGAAAGGGATCATACAGAGGACAAGAGGCCTCAAGACTTTGGAGGGTGGAGTGGTTCCCGCTCTACAGCTTCAGCTCGTCATGGTAGAGGTTTTATTAGTCGACCAGTTCAGTCTGCACTTTAGGATACTCATAGTTCTCCGTCCATTTAGGGACCTCAGAGTACTAATTTTGAGCATCCATCATCTAGTGCACCTCATGCACGGGTGCTTACAGCGGTTGTTCTAGTCATCTAGGTCAGATTCAGTATCAACAGTGACGTCCGCAGAGGGGTTATTTTGAGTGTGGTGATACTAGGCATATTAAGAGAGATTTTCCCAAGCTTAGAAGGGGTGGACCTCCGCTAGTTACTCAGACTATGGTTTCTTCTCCAGTTTTTACTCCACCTGCACAACCAGTTAGAGGTGGAGGACAGGCGGGTAAAGGTCATCATAGAAAGGGAGGTCAGGCCGTTGATATGCTTTTTTGGGTAGGACTGAGGTCGTTGCATCGGATGCTGTAATTACAGGTATTGTTTCGGTCTTTTATAAAGATTCCTTAGTTTTATTTGATCTGGGTTCTGCTTATTTGTATGTGTCATCTTATTTTGCTCCATATTTGGATATGTCATGTGATTCTTTGGATACCCTTGCCTATGTGTCTATTCTTATTCGGATTATATTGTTGTAGATCGGGTTTATCGTTCTTGTTTGGTCACTATCGGGGTTATGAGATTTGGGTTGACCTTTTGCTACTCAATATGGTGGATTTTGATGTGATTGTAAGCATGGATTGGTTGTCACCATATCACGCTATCTTGGATTTTCACGCTAAGACCATGACGTTGGCTATAGCGGGGTTGTTGTGGTTGGAGTTCGGATAATTGAGAAGGGTTGCTTGGCATACTTAGCCTTTGTGAGGGATGTTAGTGTTGATACTCCTATTGTTGAGTCAGTTTTGGTGGTTAGAGAGTTTCTAGGTATGTTCCTAACAGACCTACTGAGCATGCCACTGGATAGGGATATTGATTTTGGTATTGACTTGGTGTCAGGCACTGAGCCTATCTCTAGTTCACCAAGTCGCAGGGCACCAGTGGAGTTGAAGGAACTAAGGGAATATCTTCAGGAGTTTCTTGCTAAGGTTTTCATCGGACCGAGTGTTTCACCTTGGGGTGCTTCAGTTCTATTTGTGAAAAATAAAGACGTTTATATGAGGATGTGTATTGACTAAAGGCAGTTGAACAAGTACCCATTACTGTGTATTGATGATTTGTTTGATCAGCTTCAGGGTGCTAGGTTATTCTCGATGATTTATTTGAGATCGCGATACCATCAGTTGAAGCTCTGTACTTCTGATATTCCGAAGACGGCTTTTAGGACTCGCTATGGTCACTATGAGTTCCTGGTGATGTCATTTAGGCTACCCAGTGCCCCAGCAGCCTTTATGCCCTTGATGAACAACGTGTTCTAACCATATCTTGATTCCTTCATCAACGTGTTCATCATGATATATTGGTGTATTCTCACAACTGAGAGGATCATGAGCTGCACATGAGGATCATGCTCTAAATTTTGAAAGAGAAGAATTTATATGCTAAATTCTCCAAGTGTGAGCTTTAGCTTGATTCAGTGGCATATTTGGGCTACATGGTGTCAGTGAGGGGGTTAAGGTGCAGCAGAACAAGATTGAGTTAGTTCAGAGTTGGCCCCGGCCTTCTACTGCCACTGAGATTCGGAGTTTTCTAAGCTTGACTGGGTATTATCGTCATTTTGTGGAGGGGTTTTCATCCTTGAAACGCCTTTGACTAGATTTACTCAAAAGGGTGCCCCATTTAGGTGGTCTGGCGAGTGTTAGGAGAGATTTCAGACGCTCAAGAATGCCTTGACCACAACTCCAGTTCCGATTTTGCCTTCAGCATCAGGTTCTTATATAGTCTATTGTGATGCTTCACGAATTGGAATTAGGTGTGTGTTGATGCAGGAGGGTAGAATGATTGCATATGCTTAGCATCAGTTGAAGCCTCACGAGAACAACTACCAGTACACGATTTGGAGTTGGCAGCCATTGTTCACGCACTGAATATTTGGAGGCATTATCTTTATGGCGCGTCATGTGTGGTGTTCACGGATCAGGAGTCTACAACATCTATTCAAGCAAAAGGATCTGAACTTGAGGCAACGGAGGTGGTTAGAGCTACCAAAGGATTATGATATCACTATTCTTTATCATCTCAGGAAGGTCAATTTGGTGGTCGATGTTTTGAGTAGGAAGGCTGAGAGCATGGGTAGTTTGGCTTTTATTACAGTAAGGGAGAGACCGTTAGCTTTGGATGTTCAGGCTTTGGCCAACAGGTTCGTGAGGTTGGATGTTTCGCAACCTAGCCAAGTTCTTTCTTACATGGTTACATGGTCATCTTTGTTTGAGATACACAAGGAGCAACAGTATGATGATCCCCACTTGCTTGTCCTAAAGGACACGGTGTAGCACGGTGATGCCAAGGAGGGGACTATTGGTGATGATGGGGTGTTGAGGATGTAGGGTCAGATATGTGTTCCGAATGTTTATGGGTTGCGTGAGTTGATTCTTGAGGAGGCCCACAGCTCGCGGTATTCCATTCATCCAGGCACCGCGAAGATGTACCATTATTTAAAACAACTTCACTGGTGGAGACGAATGAAGAAAGATTGTAGCTCAGTGTTTGAACTGTCAACAGGTTAAGTACGAGCATCAGAGACCGAGTGGTTTTCTCTAGAGACTTGATATTCTAGAGTGGAAGTGGGAGCATATCACCATGGATTTTGTAGTTGGACTCCCACAGACCTTGAGGAGATTCGACGTTGTGTGGGTTATTGTGGACAGACTGACCAAGTCTGCATACTTCATTCTAGTCATGACTACCTACTCTTCGGAGAAGCTTTGGAGAATGTGAGTTGATTCAGGAGCAACTTCGTATAGTGCAGTCCAGGCAAAAATGTTATGCTGATCGGAGGGCTTGTGATGTGGAATCATGGTGAATGAGAAAGTTTTACTCAGAGTTTCACCCAGGAAGGGTGTGATGAGGTTCGGTAAGAAGGGCAAGTTGAGCCCTCGGTATATTGGTCTTTTTGAGATTCTTGAAAGAGTGGGTGAGGTGGCCTAGAGATTTGCATTGCCACCTAATTTATCGGGAGTTCACCCGGTATTTTATGTTTCCATGCTTCAGAAGTATCTTTGTGATCCATCATATGTATTAGATTTCAGCTCGGTGCAATTGGACAAGGAATTGACTTATGTTGAGGAGTCGGTGTCTATTTTGGACAGGCAGGTCCAGAGGTTGAGGTCGAAGAACATTACATCGGTGAAGGTTCAGTGGAGATGCCAACCAGCCGAGGAGGCAACTTGGGAGACTAGGCATGATATGCAGAGCCGATATCCTCACCTTTTTGGCACTTCAAGTATGTCTCTGTACTCGTTCGAGGATGAACGTATTTTTAAGAGGGGAAAATATAACAACTCGGACAATTTTTTTGAGTATTTAGCCTTATTTCCCCTATTTGATTCTTTACATATGTGTAATTGTGGTTACATGGTTTGCGGTATTGATTGGTTTGGTTTCGGGGGAGTTTTGGATTGATTTGGGACACTTAGTCCCTTGGTTGGAGGCTTAAGTTGTAAAAGTTTATCGGAGTTTGACTTTTGTATAGACGACTCCAGAATGGTTTTTTTTTGTTCCAATAGCTTTGCATGATGATTTTTGACTTAGGCGTATGTCCAAATTTGGATTCGGAGGTTCCTATGTTATTTTTTCTTGAATTGGCGAAAGTTGGAAAATAGAAGGTTTGGAAGGTTGATAGTTTTAAACGAGGGTTGACTTTGTTGATATTGAGTTCAGACTGTGGTTCCGGAAGTTGGTATAGGTATGTTGTGTCATTTGGGACTTAAATGCGAAACATGAGGTCATTTCGAATCGATTTGATATGGTTCGGCATGAGTTTTGGAAGTTGAAAGATCAATAGTTCATTAGGCTTCAATTGAGGTGCGATTCATAGTTTTCGTTTGGTATGATTTTAGGCCTCGAGTAGGTTCGTGTTATGTTTTGGGATTGGTTGGTGTGATTGGACGGGTTCCCGGTGGGCCTCAGGAGAGTTTAGGAATGTTTATGACTATTTGGGATGTTCAGTTCTGGTGCTTCCGCACCTGCAACTTATGGACTGCAGGTGCGTGCACGCAGAAGCGGACATGGGTTCGCATATGCCATGCTGGCTGGAGTCTTGATGGGTGCGCATATGTGAGGTTATTTACACATCTATGTGTCTGTAGATGCAGACAAAAGGGCGCAGAAGCGGGCTATGGTTGGAGCTAGGTGTTTTGCATCTGCGAGGGGATTTCTGCAGATGCAGGTCCGCATATGTGGGTGAGTAACCACAGGTGCACATGGTCGGGAAATTAGTGGGACTCGCAAATACGAGTTTTTGACTACAAATGTGGTACCACATGTGCGACTGATGGTCCCCAGAAGCGAAAAGGGTGGGCTGAATATATCTTGGGCGAGGGTTTATTTTCATTCATCACATTTTGAGTTATAGAGCTTGAATTTGAGCGATTTTGGAGGGGATTTTCACATTTTAGATTGGGGTAAGTATTTTTTTACTCGAATTTGTTTATATTTTATTATTCCAACATCGATTTTAGTGTTTGATTGATGAATTGAATTAAAGAAATTGAGAATTTTAGTGAAAACTTTTCTAAAACATAAATCGATGATTTGAAGGCCTATTTGAGGTCGGAATTGGATGAAGTTGGTATGATTGGACTCATATCGGAATGGATGTTCAAAATTTGTGAGTTTTTTCACGTTCTTGGTGCAAGCTCGAGGTTGACTTTTTGGTTTTTGGTAAAGGTGAAAGCTTTATCATCCGGAATTGTTTCATATGGATTTTATTAATGATATTAAGTTATCGTGGCAAGGTTCGAGCCGTCCAAATATTGATTTGCATGGAAGGGCCTATTAGTGGATTAATTTAGCTTGATTGAGGTAAGTATCTTTTCTAACTTTGTGTGGGAGAAATTTCCCTTAGGATTTGGTCTAATTTGCAATATTTGTGCTATGTGAAATGACGTGTACATAAGGTGACGAGTGTGTACACGGGCGTATGTGTTGGTTGAGACCGGATTAGACCTTAGGCTATTTATATGCCTTGATTTGGAGTTGTTTGTTAGATAAAATATGCTTTTATTTTTGTTGTTCACTCCCTGCACCCTTATATTATTGTTATGATTATTGTACATATTGTTGTTGAGTCATGAGCTATATTTTGTTGTGGCATTGGTATCGTTATTCGTGGTGATTTTGTGACACATGTGTACATAAAGTGCAGGTGATTGTTATTGTTATGTTGTGATTGAGATGCGCATACGGTGTATTAAGGGTTGTGTATATATTGATGCGCATGCATCGAGATAAGGAAGTTTATGCGCGTGTTGCTAGTAAGGGGAAATACTTCATTGTGAATCACACACAACAATATAAGGGGGATTATGCGCGTGAATCTATTTCGGAAAAAATAGTTTTAAAATGTGAAACTCACGCGACGTCATAAAGGGAACTTGTGATTATGAGGTGTACTACTTGGGGGTGATTCTTAATATTATTCTTGTGTTGGAATGGCTTGAGGATGTGAATTTCCTTATTTGATTCACTTGTATTTTAACTGTGTTTGGGTTAATTTATTGTGTTACCACATGTTTACTCCTTGTTGCCTTTTTATCAATTTTGCATTCCATTAGCTTTATATCGATATTCTGCACAGGTTTTATGTCTAGTGAGTGTCTTGACTTGAACCTCGTCACTACTCCACCGAGGTTAGTCATGATACTTACTGGACACCGTTTGTGACGTACTCATACTATACTTATTGCATATTTTTGTGCATATCCAGGTACCTCTGAGCGTGCCGGTCATTAGTGAGCTAATTTGAGATTGTTGCGGAGATTTCAAGGTATACATGTCATTGTGCTTGCAGGCCTCAGAGTCACTTTCTGATAATTTTCTTACTACTATTTATTGTATTCCAAAAAGTATTGTATTTCTGAGATTTCGCATGTACTTTCTGTAGAGCTTATGACTCAGTTTTACCGGTTTTGGAATTTATGTGACTTTGTATTTCAACTTTTGGTTATGTTAAAGCATGTTTCGGCCTTCATTATTATTTGAATTGGTGCTTGGTTTTGTTAATCTTGCTATGTGGTAGGCTAACCTAGTACTAGGAACAAGGTGGCATCACGATCCTTAAGGTGAGATTTTAGATCGTGATAGATTTTTCATGTTTTTAATCTATAAGAATTAAAGCAAAACGCATGCTATTTTGTACGCACTCATTATGGACTCACAATTAGTCGATTGTAAACTATTTGTCGAGTAGGCAAAAATATTTATTAGCAATGTAAAAATAACAAGTTTGAAACATATAGGAGTTGTAATGATTACAGACTCTCAATTCAGTCGATTGTCAACTATTTGTTGAGTGCACAAAAACTTATGAACAATGTGAAATAATGAGTGTAAAACAAATAGGATGTAGATACATGAGATGGGGAAAACGAATGCAAACTCCCAATTCAGTCGATTGTCAACTATTTGTCGAGTGTGCAAAAATTTATGAGCAATATGAAAATAACGAGCTTAAGCAAAGAGTAGTATATACATGAAATGGGGGAAAATGATGAATTTACACGTGTCGATTACAATATATACGAGTTTATAAAGTATACGGACTTAAAAAAATGTGTGCGTTTAGGGAAGATTAATCTTAAATATCTCTATTCTCTATCACTAGTCGCAATAAACTTCCTACGTGATATATAAACCCGAGATCTGAGCCCTTAACCCTAATCAATGAACATCTGTGATAGTTGATCATTAATTGTCGGTATCGTACATAATTAACCTTGGAGTCGTGTTTACCCTGAAAATGCTAACTACAATTATATTTAGTTATGTGGTTCTAAAAATACGTGATTTATCGCAATACCGATTATTGAATGATTATAGCTAGATATGTTTGCACGAAACAGTGAGAAAAATGATCAGGAGTTAAAGAAAAGCAAACCGGAGTGCCTTAAATTGAAGGCTCAATGTCGACCTCGGGGGTCCTTGAGACCGAGGCTCGGGCCTGGGTCGAGTGGTCGATGAAGATATAATGAACTTGCAAGCCTTGAGGTACGCTATTTATGATCAATGATGGGTTATAAATGAAGAACAAGTAAAAGAAAGCAATAAATGCAAATAAATGAACTAATAAAGAGGAAAAGAGGATGTTTGATATTAAAGCAGAGAATGTTCTTGTATATTGTATTCAATGTATTGTGTGTTTACAATAAGGGTCCCCCTTTATATAGGAGGAAGAGAGACAACATAGTACATTTAGCATTTATCACAAGGGCCTATGACTGATCTGATCCCCTATTGCCTGAACATGGAGATATACTTTACTGCAGAGTCGTTCATCTCGATCTTCGCGCTGCCCCAGCCTGTCAGTCCGTAGTCTATAATACCTCAAGGGAGACCGTGATGTAGGCTCGAGGTCGATCCCGAAGCCATATCATGGATCCTTTGTAAATGAGACACCGAGTGTCGCAACGAGCATAAAATCGGCCTCCTCGATTTTAGCCGTATACAGATAGTCCACGTGTTTCTTATAATAAAATGATAAGAAACGGCTTCGACGTGGGCACTTCCTGGGCCTTCCATGATGACGTTGTGTTCGTGATTTGAACTTGTCATGTGATTTGAAACGTCCCGTCAAACTGTCTCTCTTGGGCATTGATTGTTCTGCCTCTTCACCTTCCCAAAATTGGAGTGATGATGGCGCCATCGGTTAATTTCCCCATAAGCATTGATTCCCTCGTTTAGTGAGGCCACTGATCTTCTATAAATAGGGGTTTCCTTTCCACAAACCTCATTCTTCATGTCCTCAACCAATTTCGGTCCCTTTCGTTTTCTCACTTATCTCTGCTCCGCCACTTTCATAAGCCCATGTTCGCAGAATCGCTGGGCATTGGTCCTTCGAGCCCAGTCATAGCTGCCTTTTCGAAGTCCTTCTTTACTAATCAGGGTTATATTGGGTCGTTGTTGTTGTTGTTGCTGGTACCGCTACTGTCAGTTTCGAGGGGGCGTGAGAGGGGCATCGAACGTCCCTTATGCCGAGAGGCATGAAGTACCTATGTTGCTGCTCATTTTACTTACTTTGGCCGAATGTGGCGCTTTTGCCTTCTTTGCTTCCTAAGAGGGGAAAGGGCAATATCCACCGTCCTTTGCGTTGCATGTCGGTTCCTTATCTTAGGAAGCGGCTTCCCAATGGTGATGTCGCCGAGCCCACCACAAGTGGAGATTTATAGAAGGTGGAGGAATATTGTCGTCCTCTTATGTCGCTAAGGGAGCCCAAAGACGCTGACTAGTGGCCCCTCGGCGAGGGGGTCTCCGAGGGTGTACTCCGGAAGATAATCTTTATCTTGTAGATTAGGCTTTTGCTTTATGCCTTTTTGTGTAAATATCCCTTTGCGGGCTTTTTAAACATTTTCCACTAATACAAGAGATTCATTTGTTTTCCTTTTGGTCTGATTCTGAAGTCTGTATCGTTTCCTGTTTGCGCCAACTCGCGTGTATGAACGGCCCGAAAATCATACTCTTATCACGACCGTCATTCCGTCCACTCAACTTCGTACCCCGACCAGAGCCGAAACTGCTTAAGGATGCGCGAGGGTCTAGCCCCGGCTTCTCTGCGACAAAGGGGGTCTGCTGATGATCTCCGAGCGAAAACTTTCCTCGGATTTGGGCACCTCGAGAATTCCGAGGATAGCCTTCGGACCGATACCTGCTTTCGATACCTGCTTTATCCATAAAAGATTGAGTCGTTATTTGCTCCTTCTTCGAAAAATGAGTATAGTTTTGAGACTCCGCAACTTCTTTTTGAGCGGGGACACGCTCGGGCCTGAGGTAGCTTCTGGTCCTTACGATTGGGCATCTACCCGAGCCTCGGGGGCTCGGGTAGCTTTATGATCTGCATGTATATTATGAACGGGGAATTGTTTCAAAGCAGGCGTTGGTCTTGAACACAGACTGCGTTTGTGCTAACTGCTTTGTCCATGGAGGTTATTGATTCGGGATCTGCTTCCCTGGATGGACCTGCTAGGTCTCTGCTTCGGTCGAATAATGAGGGTCCACGTCTCCTTCCAACTGGTCTAAAGACCTTTCGTGGTTAGCCCGGAGGCGTATGCATTCTCATCCGTGGCCCATTTTTCGAACCGAACCTCGGCATGAGCTCATCCGTCTTCCGAGTTCTTCGATTAGCCCGTGGGCTGGCTTGAAAAGCTTCTAGGCGATTCTTAGTCGATCAACTTGGGCTCAGTCCCCGAGTCGGGTTGATTTCATCGGTCCCTCAAATTTTTGGGTTAGCCCGTAGGCTTTTCCGCACTGGCTTAAAGGCACTTACGCGACTTTTAATTAACCATTCCGGGCTCAGTCCCCGAGCCGGATTATGGCTTCGTGGGAATCGACCTTTAGGTTTTAGGATTAGCCCGTAGGCCTTTTTGTTTTAGCCCGTAAGCCTTTTTGTGTTAGCCCGTAGACCTTTTTGCACTGGCTTTAAGGAACTTATGCGATTTTAAGTTAACCATTCCATGCTCAGTCCTCGAGTCGAATTACGACTCGAGTTCATCGGCCCTTTAGGTTTAGGGTTGGCCCGTAGGCTTTTTTGTGTTGGCCCGTAGGCCTTTTTGCGCTGGCTTAGAGGCACTTACGCGACTTCCGTTTGGTTATATCCTTCATTGTTTAAAGATTTGTTTGAAGTTCTCTCGCATCCATCCGACTCTTCGACGGCCCAGAAGGACTTCGATTATGAATCGTTATGATGAACGAAGAAAAGTTCTCTCTTATGAGCCGACATGAAAATTTTCGAAACTCTTTTGTACGAGCCGGCATGAAAAATGTCCGAGACTCTTTTATACGAGCCGACATGAAAATGTTCGAAACTCTTGCGTACATTACAGGTATCATTTTTAACCGATTATTTCCGAAATAATTTCGAAGGATTGATTTTTAAGGCGATAATCGGGCGTCCCTGAATCGCTTGTTGCTGTTGTTGGGCCAAAGCCCGTCAACCGTGGTCATTATATTTGGTCGTAGCCCTTAGTCCCGAGTATCTCGTCCTCAGCATCTATATTCGAGGGTACGCCTTTTTAGGGGTCTTACAAGTTCGAATATATAGCCTTGGCTTCTGAAGTTGGGACCGTGTTCTTGTTATTTTTGGTACACCCGCTTGGGATTTTGATCACACCCGTAGGACTTACAGTATAACACATTTTCGAGGTTACCCTCTTGGGGCCTTACGACCTCGGTTCTTGATTATTCGGATGTTAATGATAACTGTTTGCACAAATATTTTGATGAAAAATATTCCTTTCACTGTTGGATACAAGCATGCCTGTCTTCTCCCACGGAGACTTGATCCTCTTACGCGGTCGTGGTTCATTTGACCGTCCGAACCGTTACATTATTTTTCTATGAAAACTCTTTTTGGTTTACTTCGACTTGTTTTGGGGGGGCATCTTCCCTAGGGGCAGTGTCCTACGGTAATTGAGCCTCGAATGTTTGTATAGATCTTCTATGATGGGCGCCTAAATGTTGCCTTGTTGAAAATTTTGTTGGCAAAGAACCTCTTTTTTCGGGGACCAAAACCCAATCGGATGAAAAGGGGTGCATTGCGTTTGTCTACCCAAGGGGCTTCTTTGAAGTTGGCATATGTTCTGGAGTCCTCCGTCGGTTGCCTGCGGGAGATTAGTTTTTGAGTACGTGAAAAGAGATGGGCTCAAAATATTACCTCAGTAGTAGTATCGTTCGATCACGAGCATGTCCGAATTGCCCGGGAGCTGCTCGCTCGCCTAGGTGCCGAGCTTGTATGACCTTTTGTCGATCACTCCCAAGACACGGTACAGTCCTTTCCAGCTTGGCTCGGGATTCCCTTTGTTGGGGTTTCTGGTGTTTAAAGTGACCTTTCTTAAGGCTAAGTCCCCGACTCCGAAGTATCGGAGGTTAACTCTTCTATCATAGTATCTCTCTATCATTTGCTTTTGCGCAGCCATACGGATTAGCGAAGCTTCTTGTTTCTCATCGAGCAGCTCGGGGGCCACGGCCATAGCCTCATTGTTTGAATCCTCTGGAGTATGCCTAGGTTCAGTGCTCGGTTCTCGTGCTTCGACTGGTATTAGGGATTTGGATCCATGCGCTAGGAAGGACGGCGTATTCCCCGTGCTTTCCCCTAGGAGTGGTTCGATACGCCCTCAGGACTTCGGGCGACACTTCCCTCCATCTGCCCTTCGCGCTTTCCAACTTCTTCTTCAGGTCCTAAATGATGGTTTTGTTTGTAAATTCGGCTTGGCCGTTGGCGCATGGATGGTAGGGCGTTGATAAGATTCTTTTGTCTCTGTGGTCCTCGAGGAATTTTGTGACTTTACCTCCTACGAGTCGCTTTTCTTTATCATGGATTGCTTCGAAGGGGATTCCGGATCGACATAAGATGTGGTCTCGTATGAAGTCAATGGCTTCTTTTCCTTTTTCAAAGGCATGTGCTTCCACCTATTGAGAGAAATAGTCATTCATAAACAGAATAAATCTAGCTTTACCTGGCGCCGTGGGTAGTGGTTCGACGGTATCCGTCTCCTATTTCATGAATATCCAGGGAGATAGGATCGAATATAGTTGTTCACCGGTCCGATGGATTATGGGCGCGAATATGGCCGTCTTGGTACGGAGAGCTCTTGACTTCTTTGGGTCCGCGGGCAGCTTTCCTTCCTTCAGATAATTTTATGTACTTGTTCCTCCAATTCCAGGTCGGGTTTGTAGAGTTGATTTTGACGTGGCCATCTCTGATCATCGGTCTCGTTAACTTCACAACAGCTCCGAGGAGCACATCATCCTCCGAATTTGCGGAGGCGTCGGCCTCGCTTTTTTTTTTGCATTCTTCCCTTTCGGACCTCGAAACTCCCATTCACTTGGTTAACAACCGGGAGGGGATCAGACTTGTCCTTGATGCACCCGGCCCCGAGGTTTTTGGCTAACTCTAGACCTGCAATTACAGCCTCATATTCGGCTTCATTGTTAGTCAGCTTTGCAGTTTCTATGGATTGTCTAATTATATTTCTCGTGGGTGGCTTTAGGACGATGCCGAACATGGACCCTTTTGCGTTGGAAGCACCATCGGTGAACAAGGTCCATACCCTAGATGGTGCGCCCGTTTTTAATAACAATTATTTCTCTACTTCGGGCACCAAGGCGGGCGCGAAGTCGGCCATGAAATCCGCCAAAATCTGGGATTTGATGGTCGTTCGGGGCTGATATTCAATATCGTGCCCCTCGAGCTCGATGGGCCATTTGGCCAATCGACTCGGCAGCTCAGGTTCACGCAATATGTCCTTAAGCGAGCGCGTCGCTTAAGACACTAATGCGACGACATTCGGAAATAAGGTTCTAATCCTTCGAAGCGCGCTAACCAGAGCTAGGGCTAGTTTTTTCAAAGGGGGATACCTGGTTTCGGCGTCGCTCAGTGTTTGACTCACATGATAGACAGTGAATTGCGTACCTTGTACCTCTTGAACCAGCACACCGCTTGTCGCTACCTTCGGTACGGCCGAGTGTAGATGGCCTCTGTTTCATCGGTTTGAACCAAGGGTCCATACTCAATCGATGTGTGTTTATTTCGGGTAGAATTCACGTCATGCCTTTTGATCTGGAGGTTGCCCGGCCAAGGCGGCATGTTCCATCTCCTCGATGGTTGATTTAGTTATGTCCAAATCGACGAAGGTATGGGGAGTGAGGAAGTCTTCCCTGACATTCTTTAGGGTATATCTCCCCTCTGGTTGCCCAGCAGGTCGTGTCAAACCCATTGAGAGTTGGCGAAGTAGGTATGACTCGGCCGGGTACCCCTGGTTGTTCCACTGCTTTCGTTCTGATTGTGCTGGTAGAGCTACCTGGATCCACAAGGACGCGTTTTAATTTGAACGTTATTTGGAAGGAAAGAAATTACCGGCACGTTATTACGCGGATGAGTCGGGGTCTCAGGGTTTTTGTCGCTGAATGCAAGGATGTCCTCGGGTGTATGGAACCAAATCTATCCAGCCGCAGCATCTGACGCTTCCGCTCGCTTGGTCATGGGTCCATGCAGGACGCTGTTTCCCCAACGATCATATGCGTGGAGTGCTGGCTTCCTGGATTCTTTCTTTCGGGCCACCGTTCCTCCCTGGGGGAGGTCCGTGGCCCGACTGCAGTCAAATCCTCGCAAGTACCCTTTGCTAGCCAATCGGGTTACCTCTTTCGGGAGGTGTTTGTAATCCTCAGTTCGATGACCGTGAGTATTGTGAAACTCACATATTAGGCTTGGGTTTCTATGAGAAAGACCCGATGATATGGGCTTTGTCTATCTGGTGTCTCTTACTTTTCTCATGGCCGATATAGTGCCTGAAGCATCGCTCTCGTGGTTGTATCGGGTTGAGTAGGGCACCCTGGAAGGTTCTGAATCCCTAGTGGACCCACCTTTGTCTGTTATCCTGCTTCCGTCTATGTTTAATTCGGCTGAGGGCTCATTGTCCTTTGTGGCGCTCTTTCAGCTTTCGATGTAAGGTAGGTACCTCTCATTCCATGGTTCTGGCTTTCTTTCTAGAAGCCTTAAATCTATTTTTCTGGTGAGGTCCCCAAGTATTCTGACGACAAGCTCGGTTGTCAGTCCCTTACTTCCTGCCCTTTCCGGTATTGACCGGATCCGGGGGTTGTTGCGGGCGCTCTCAAGGTTTTTTGATGGTTCTGTAGCTGGGTGATCACTGCTTGCTGCGCCTGTAGTATTTCGAAGATTATTTGAAGGTTATTTTATTCGTCCTCCTGAACGGTGGCGTCTCGCTCCTCTCGCGGGTCTTTCTGACACGCGTTCCAGCTGGTGTGAAGGCTGATGTCATCGCGTCGGTCGTTGCTTGAGTCCGTGCCCTCAGGGATCAGCTCCACTATGACGCTAAGGCCTGGTGGCGGTGCGCTAGCATTCGGGATGCATACATCGTTCCTCCCGAACCCCTCAAAGCCGCTACTTTCGTATGCGCTTACTGTGTTAGACATCCTGACCTAAAACCGAAGATTCTTTAGACAAGAAAAAGTGTAAAAAGATAACTTGCATTTTTCAACGAACCAGCACTAAAACAATCACTATTATTTTTAGCCCCACGGTGGGCGCCAAACTGTTTACCATGAAAATGGTAGCTACAATTATATTTAGTTATGTGGTTCTAAAAATACGTGATTTATCTCAATACCGGTTATTGAGTCATTATACTAGATATGTTTGCACGAAACAGTGAGAAAAACGATCAGAAGTTAAAGGAAAGCAAACCGGAGTGCCTTAAATTGAAGGCTCGATGTCGACCTCGGGGGTCCGTGAGATCGAGGCTCGGGCCTGGGTCGAGTGGTCGATGAAGATATAATGAACTTGAAAGCCTTGAGCTACGTTATTTATGATCAATGGAGAACAAGTAAAAGAAAGCAATAAATGCAAATACATGAACTAATAAAGAGGAAAAGAGGATGTTTGATATTAAAGCATAGAATGTTCTTGTATCTTATATTCAATGTATTGTGTGTTTACAATAAGGGTCCCCCTTTATATAGGAGGAAGAGAGCCAACATAGTACATTTAGCATTTATCACAAGGGCCTACGACTGATCTCATCCCCTATTGCCTGAACATGGAGATGTACTTTACTGCAGAGTCGTTCGTCTCGATCTTCGTGCCGCCCCAACCTGTCAGCCCGAAGTCTACAATACCTCGAGGGCGACTGTGATGTAGGCTCGAGGTCGATCCCGAAGCCATATCAGGGATCCTTCGTAATGAGACACCGAGTGTTGCAACGAGCATAAAATCGGCCTCCTCGATTTTAGCCGTATACAAGTCGAGCAAAGATTATTGATCTTATGGTGATAAAATTAATGATTAACCTTAAATTAACCACGAAATTAATAAAACTATAATCTTAACCCATGTTGTTAATCATTTTATAACGTCAAAACTTATGGAAATGTTCAAATTCACAATACCATTAAGGATTTAGTTATTCTAGATATGCAATGACTTAATATTGTGTCATGAGAATTTAACAAATATCGAGGATATAATGAAAATAGTGGCTACTCATTTGATGTTGTACAATTTAGAGATGAAACGTATCGTTATACCATTATATATTAAAGTCAATTTACAATATGCAATTATATAACAATATGTTATCATGGACGATATTTTAGAGATAGAATATCTCCATAGCACAATTAGTGTCCCGTTTTAGTTTATGTTCATACTTGTTTTGACCTGACTTATGAACAACAAGCAATGAATGATTTAGAATATCACGGGAGTAGCCTTAGTTTCTTAATTCACTAATTGTACAAATAAATGTATTGAATCAAGTTCCTTTAACACTGCAACCATTGATAGAGAATAGATCTATATTGGAGTTGATTTTATTTGAACATCTGACATATTACACCTGCAATGGAGTTATATGCGACACATGGGTAGAGTCTACACTATAAATTACTCTTAACCTGAAATTATAGACCACACTGACCACATGCGGGATACAGTCCAAACTAGGTATGGTAAAATGGTTAAAAGAAAACAGTTAACCACCCATATTATTCGATAAAAATGGGTAGAATAATAAATATTTTAAAAACGGGTCAAATATGGATTAGAACCATATTATCCATTCAGAAAATGGATAAACAGTGAGTAACCAATGAATAACCGATGGGTCTAACTTTTATATTTGTAAAGCCTCAAATTGGGAGTTCCTCAAGTTAGGGAGACTAAGAATTCTCCAAAAATGATCATATGCAAGAAGTCATGGATAATATGGTTACCCATATTAACCGCCGATTAACTCATTTTTTATCCGTATTAAATATAGGTCAGAGCCGGATAATTATTCGTTTTTTCATTACCCATTTTCAAACCGAACCATATCCGACCCGACCGCCCTGGTTACTCTAAACCGAAACTCAAATTTCAGTCAAGGGCGGAGAAATATGCAGACATCTCTATATATAAACCATGAATCTTGTTAACTCTACCATTGTCTTCTTCTCCCACTAAACACAAAAGGACCACAAATAATCTAAGCGATTAGCTTTGACATGCAGGGTACTTAATGATTTCGGCTGGTATGCCTATGCAAAATTGTTTCGTTCCCTAGGTGTCAAACTTGATTGCTTGTCAGATTAATTTTATCCACCACTGATCACAACTAGGCCTGACGTACTAGTAAACAACCAAGGTCGTTACCCTACCAGCACGTGTCATTTTGGTGTCTACTAGGACGTCAGGTCCGGTTAAACATCGCAATATTTTCCATTGGACTTGTTCTTTATCTTTTTTTCTCAATTTCTTTTCCAGGTTCTTCATAAAATAATAGAAAAGAAAATAGACATGTGAAGGGACATGAAATATAGCACAAGTATCCAGGTCAGAAGGACCACTTGCTATGACAGAATGAAACACCGTTAGCAATGAAACTGCTAGCAGACAGTATCAAAAAGTGCTCTTTAAACGTGCGCACCTCCAATTTTGTTTCTAAAAACTGCGCAAACTTGTGATAACAAAAGCGCGCTCACAACTTCTTTACAGAGTTGTTACATCTATACATATGTGAGGAAGAAAAGGTTTGAAAGAACTAAAGAATTGACCATACATGATAGCGAGGTTAGCAAATCAGAAATGATTAAGGTGACCTAATATACAAGAATGGGCTCTATCACATACTCTAATTTACAGACACCTAGGGCTTTCCTTTGAACATATACAAAAGGCTTGTAAAGCTTAATTATTATCTCCATCCCCTGCTGGAGAATGATATTTGGGGGGGGGGGGAGAGAATGAAATATCAAACTGGTGAAAATCTCAAAATCTCTATATGGTCATATTCTTGTAGGCATACTCTCAGGAGACTTACGAGTCTATGCCGTTTTAGTATTATTAGTTCTTTCAATGTCAAGCATAGGTTTTATTCTTCTCTCAACCTCATTGCTCAGTAACTTTAACTCTTCGTGAATCATAGAAAAAGCAGCTTTGCAAGATTCCTCATCTCGAAAAGCCAGAGTCCACCTCCCATCGACCAAAGCTTTTGACTTAACTCTCGCATGGGCCGTATGCTTTGCTGCATCTATGCAAGGGAAAGATGATGGACGTATTCGAAGGTGTAACCATCTCAAGTGCTTCTCGTCAATTCTGGGCTGAAGTGGGGAAAACAACGAAGAGAAAACTTTAGAAATAAGCCACAAATAGACTTACCAACAATTAGCGGCTACCAAAATAGCCAAAAAAAAGCTACCAATGTTATACAACATACAAAAATTGAAATAGACAAAAAGAATTATTTTTTCCTCTATAGGTATGGTGAAATTTGTTGAGAACACATAGATGAGGCAATACATAATTTTTGAGGACGATTGAAGATGATTTGTACTGGTTTGAAGTTAAAATTTGTTACCAATGATATGCAATATTCAACAATCCTAGGCAAAAACGATTTTTTTTTCAATGGGTATGGTTGAAATTCTTGTAAATACATAGATGAGGTGATATACAAAATTTGAGAAAGATTGGTGGTGATTTAGACTAGTTAGGAGTCAAAATGCGTCGTTGAAATCAAGTTTAAAAATTTCTCAGCTACACATGTATCTAATATGTATTTCACATACAAACACAGGTGTGTATATATATAAGGGAGGGCCAATGAGTGTCGCATTGGCACCTCTTAGAGATTAGGATTCATATTTATCTTTTTTCTAAAAAAATTGCCTTTTTCTTTATTAAGTACTCTATTAAAATCCGAAAAGTCACCGCTAAAAGTCACTTAACAATCATTCAAAACAACAATCTGAGATAGGAGTAGTCACAATTGCAGATACAACCGTTCCTACAAGCTATTTCTCTGTTTAGCAGTTTTTTCCTTACACGAAGGATTTTCTTTCCTTGCCTTTACGAATTCCAAGTAACTAAAGAAGATGGAAACTCTTTGTTTCCCTCATCATTATATTTTATTATTCTCATCTAAACGAAGAAAATTACGACGGATTGGCTAAAGCGACTTGCCGCTTGGGTAATCACCTATCCTTAGACTCCTGACCAAGTTGCTCTAACCTCAAATTAGTACTTATCGTTTAGTGTTAAATTTGTATTATTGTAGTACTGCCATACAAAGATGTAAATCGGCTGAACCATTTACGAAATAAGAGCTTAAATAACCCATGTTTTTTGTTTGTTGGATCTATTAGATAACTTTAACAAAAATAGGCTATGTTAGCTCTTTCAACTTTTTTTTTCCTCGACAAAGTAGGTTATATATGAAGGGAAAAACACTACAACCGTATTTGTCATTCATCCTTGAATCCATGATCTCATATAGATTCTTTTACCAGAATTAATAACATCTTCATCTCGAATCTTATGACAAATAATATCTAAATATAAAAGCAGATGAAAGTTAAGAGCTTAAATAACCCATGTTTTAAGTTGCACGGACTCGGGTGTTGGTGTCGGACACAGGTATGAATCTAGAGGTCGGATTCTTCATAATCTAACTTTTAAAATTCAACGTTCTTATCCAAGTATGGATAAGGAAGCGAGGATTCGGTTAAAAATAATTCAAATACCTAAACATAGAGTTATAAAATTATACCTAAAAATGAATGCACGAATCTTTAAGAGAAAGTCTAAATCTGTAACTATTATTAAGTACAAATGCATCTCCTTATCGTTTTTTTGGTGCAACATGGCTATTGCAAATGATATAGAGGCCATGATAGACTTCTTGAGTTCATTGCACATTCTCAGCAGTGATGTTGACTTGTAAATATCTTTAAAGCACCTTCTGGTTACAAATTTTTTAATACAAATATCTTTAACAACTAAAAAAAACATATGCCTAAATTATGATCACCCTAGGTTTTGTTTCGATTTCAAAACCACAACACACTAATGACATGTCGACACGGGTGCGGCACAGAAAGTGAAGAGTCCGAGCAACTTAGATTGGAGGTGCTTTAATTTGGCACTTACGTCCATTATATTATCGAGGCACACAATTTTATGTGGATTTAAGAATTGTTTTTATTTCTGCTAATTGAATACGTTAGATAGAAAGAGGGAAGAGGGGAAAAGATAGACTAAAGAAAGCGAGAAGCATACAAATAACCAATTAGGCTAATATGGGTAGCATTTGGTTTAGTATTTTATAAATTGGCTAATATCGGTAGCATTTTTGCTCTGAAAAAGCTAAGTAGTTTTCCAACATTATCATGACAACCTTAGACAATATGGATTAATCTAAAACCACTTTTTTCTCCAAAGAATATACCAGTCTTAGCACAGATTGGAAAGTAACTAGTATGAATTCCATTTCAAAGATCACTGGGATTAGGGATCCCATTGTAGGGTAAATTTATCAGATTCAATCCTGAGTAGGTTGATTTTCTTTCTTTTTGGTAGTTTTCTTTTTTCTTTTTTTTTTAATGACCGAGAAATGTGTATGGGGCCAACCCTTAGGACCAACCGCAACCTTTGAAACTCGGGGATAATGACCCAGCCCCTCTGTCATCTCACTTAAATACCAGGCGTAGTTAGAATGACACAGGGCTCGAACATGTGACCTAAGTTACAAGTCCCTGAACCTTTGCCACTTGAACTAAACACTCGTCGTTTTTCTCTCTTTTTGGTAGTTTAAAGCTACTCAATGCAGGGTCTGTCTTTTCTAAAGCAGCCTAATCTTTGTTACAACAAAACTTCTACGTAAAAGCAATTATGTAGCACTGGATATAACTTATTCAAGAAAAAAGATAGCTGAAAGGTATACTCACGTTGCAACCACCCAAAGGAGCAACAACACGAACCACACCATAGCTTGGCCTCAAAGGTAATTCATCCGCAAGGATAATCCATCCTGAGGATCCGACAGAGATTGCTAAAAAGTGGAAATGACGTTCTTTGCCCCTCTCAAATGCAATTCTACAAGGAACCGCATCAACTACAGAACAGCAGAGCAAAGAAGGTTTAGAATGTTGACTATAGGTTCCTTCATAGGCTAGGTTATATCATCCAATGTGGTCTAGTAGTAAACACAAGAGTAAGATGCGGTTTGGCCGTGCGGGGTTATGAATTCTTGTTTTTGTTTAAGCGAGGTTCAGAAATGCTGTTATAAGAAGAATAGGATCCAGAAGTAGAACAAAACTAGAAACTAACCAAGACTTAATTCAACACTTGGTTTTGGACCCAAACTGTCAACGCCAGCCCTTTTTGCTCGGAATGATTCCATGACATCAACTGTAGGATGTATAGGAGGTTGATCGGGCAACACTTTTCCTACTGAAAAAACATGAAGCTGACGAAGTAGTACAAACACCTGTAGATTATTAAAACAAAGATCAGCAGGATATCAATCTTAAAGCTGAATTTATAATGGGTGGTTCCCAATCGACACTAGCTCTCCGTCTCAAAGCATTAGGATGCCCCAAAATATTCAGTGAATGTCAAGATTCAGGTTCATGTTTCACTTTTATCAAACGAGTGCTAAGATGCAGTACAACCTTAACCAACTCGCACAACCTTTCACCAGCAATAAAAGATGATTCCCCAGAAGCAGGTTCTACCATGGAAAAAACAGTACAGCAAAATTAATAGCAGGAAAAGTCAGAAAACACCAATCAAACATACAGTAGAGAACTAGAAGTTACTTTTCATAACCTTTAGGTAAATTAAAGCCAACGATCAAGATGGGAAGAGAGGAACAATCATACCTTCAGAAAGGTACTTGTGTGATGGCAAAAGCATGGATTTGGGATCTTTCCTAGGAGAAGAAGCTTCAATTGCTGCAGTTGTCATTCTCTTCACATTAAGTCATCATCTAAAAGAAATTAACAGAACCATTTAATAAAGATGGACATAACATACTTCTTTTGCAGTTCCTCCACTCTTCACAAAGTACCATAATTAGCAAATCAGGCCAAGTTCCTTTTGATTCGTCAAGAATACAGCTAGTACAACTGTGGAATGAATCCTTCACACATTACAACAACCACCTCATTAACAGCAGCTATAACAGGTTAACCAAGAAGTGACTAGTACAAATAAAGTTGAATTTGTTTTATTATTTAGAAAAGAGAGAAAAAGAAGGAAGCAACCCTTATATGAAGATACTTTGGAAATTTGAAATCCAACAAGATAATAATTCTTAGGTTGAAAGAGGCAGAATCCTCATAAGGTGAAAAGACTTGCTTTCTGCAATCTTTTATGCCACAAGCCTTTCTTGAACCAACTACTGCTAACTTAATTAGATATAATACTCAACGAACAGAGATAAAATAAATGGTTGTTTGCAAAAACAAGAGGAAACTTCTGGGTTGTTTGTAAAAACAACTCACTTTCAATAATTTAAGATGATGACCGTTAAAATCAGCCTCACTGTATGGAAGCAACTGGCGCAAAAGCCAACCACCATCCCACAATGTTTCTGCAGAGATATTTGACCTGCAGAATAGACTGACCAATGCGTCCAGTACCTATAAAAAAAGATCACTTATTTAAGATTATTTAAAGCTTAAACTAAAAATAAAAAAATAATAAAAATTCAATCGGATCACACGAAACCAAATACAAGGAGCTACTTAATAGAACTGTTTTTAAAACTTCACAACCAGAGGCTGAAAATTCTATCCCTGTAAAAATCTAACTTAATGAATCTGAAGCACTATAACAATTTAAGTCGCACCTTTGAATTTCATCACATATAAAATTGACTTTTTTCCTTGCTATATGATTACAAGCTTAAACTGGACCATAGAAATTCTTAAATATCTGACGAGTTCACAAATCATCACAAAACCACAGCTCATCGTAGAATCCATGCATTGATTAGCTCACAGAACTACATCCGTTATTTTGTCTCTCTTAAGAAAAGCATGTCTTTTTCTCGGAAATCAGCTAACCAATTGCTCTATTAGTCTTTCAGCTACTATTCTGGCAGTAATGTTGTAGGTGCTGCCTAGTAAGCTAATTAGCCTGTAATCTACTTTCTTTGTTTTTTTCCATTCAGCTATTGAAGTTGTAAAAGGGAGCATTGAAGCTCCCTTCAAAGCTCTCTTTCTGATGAAAATGCCGAAAGGCTCTCCATCGCATTATTTTCAAATTGGCCGAAATTTCTGATAAAATGCCATAGAATTGTTTGGGCTTTGTCTCCTGCAGTATTCTTGATTACCAGCTCAACCTCCTCACAGGAAGGTATCTGCCCCTACCCTTGTGAAATCATGATTGTTTTTATCTCCAGGCTAGCCTTCACTTTTCAATTCTTGAAATGAACCTTCATAAGATTGCAGAATATTCCTCTTTATCTATATTGTATTTTTGTGTTCCTGCCATTAACTTCTAGTTTCGATATAGTGATACCTTCTATTTATTGGCTATCTTATGGAAGAACTTCTTATTTGTCTTCTTGAAATCTCATAAGCATTTCCTATTTCTTCCAATACTGCCAGGATGCTCTGGTTTTCCTCTTCTCCTATCCAGTCCTTTGTTCCTTGCTTAATTCTAGACAATTAAGTTCTCCATGCATTTCGGATTTCCGTGTTTCCATTTTTCCAATCACTTATAATCCAGCATTATCTATGTTGTATGCTATTTGCAGATAACATGTTAATTGATGAAACTAACGAGTGAATCAAACGGTAAAATATGGAGAACACTTGAGAAAGTAACATTTTTAAAACAAGTAAAAGTAAGACAAGAATATGCACCATAAGTTTAGCTAGTATGGGAAAAATGAAATCTTTCTTCTTTTGGATAAGTATAAAAAGAATGAAATTGTGGTGAGACTAGATGCTATTGCAGTTCCATCATAGAGACAATTAAGATATGGATGCTCAGTTTTCAGGAGAAAAGCATAATAGATGAAAATGTAACTTGTAAAACTAAAGGAGGATGACTGAAATGGAGGAGTGCTATGGAAGCATTGTGCCAGAGGAAAGTAGACATAGCACGAAGTGAAAGACAACTCCTACGAAGGTTTGTTACACCAAGAATGTTATAATGGAATCAAATGTTGGGCTTATAAGGCCAACCGTATCCACATGAAGAGTGTTGTAAAATGAGAATGTTAGTATACATGATTGATCACGTAAGACTAGACAAATTAAAATTTGGATCCACATGTGGACAAATTTTCTTTTTCAGTTTTTTGACAAAAAAGAAAACAAAATTTCAAGTTTTTGTAGCTGCTTTGAAATTTCGGAAGAATTTTTATCAACTTCTTTAGTTTTTTTCAAGGAAGTTGAAAGTTTTCTCTAAAGTTCGGAGAAAAAATCTATACCTTTTTCCCAAGTACTTCGCTAATAAACGAAGTTTGAAAAACTGATATCACTTTAGGAAAAATTTCAAGTTTTTTTTTTCAAAAAAACACCATAGTTTGACATTATGAAATGTTGTGGGGTTGTTATGTTTCCTTCCATAACGAAAATTATCCATTTAATACGTGAAATCCACACTAACACTCTAGGCAGAATCAAAGTAAAACGGATTTGAAATTTAGGAAGAATTTTTGTCAACTTCCTTGGTTTTTTCAAGGAAGTAGAAAGCTTTCTCCAAAGTTGGGAAATATATCTATACTTTTTCCTAAGTACTTTGCTAATAAACAAAGTTTGAAAAACTGCAATTATTTTTGGAAAAATATTTCAAGCTTTTTTCCAAACAAACACCATAATTTGACATTATGAAATGTTGAGGGGTTGTTATGTTCCCTTCCATAACGAAATCAGCCATTTAATACGTGAAATCCACACTACAACTCTAGGCAGAATCAAAGTAAAAACTTGGTTTATCCTTTGGAACTAATCATCAATTGTCAGATATGAAACAAGTTTCCAACAGGCTATGGACCCATCTGTGGATAATGTAGCTATCTTCTATTAAGATCAAACATGAATTTGCATATTGTATCATTAACCTTGTTTGTGAACGTTTAACTTGATGTCAAAATAAAAGGCTGTACAGTTGATTTAGGCTGGATAATTTGAGACAGAAGGAAGCCTGAGTTATTGGATAATTGGAATTAGAAAGGCCTATGAACATGTCTACTTTGACAAGGCGGGTTGCTCTGATGGTAAGCACCCTCCACTTCCAATCAAGAGGTTGTGAGTTCGAGTCACCCCAAGAGCAAGGTGGGGAGTTCTTGGAGGGAAGGATGCCGAGGGTCTATTGGAAACAGCATCTCTACCCTAGGGTAGGGGTAAGGTCTGCATACACACTACCCTCCCCAGACCCCACGTGTGAGATTATACTGGGTTGTTGTTGTTGTTGTTATGAACATGTCTACTTTAAAAATTATGAAAGCAACAAGCTCTGCAGATCAACAGATCAATTGGATCAAAAATCTAGTCAACCCCTCAAACTCCGTAAGTAAATCGAGATCAATCAGAAGAATAAACTAAGCTAACGCAAAAAACATGAACATCAACAATATAAAATTGAATACTAACACGGAATTTCCATTTAAAGGTCTATCTTTTTGGGGGGGCTTAAAGGTGTTCTCAATCTTATAAATTCTGATCCAGAAAATTTTCTTTCATCCAAAGGACCAAGAGAGGGCAATCCCATCGAAACTTTTCTTATTTCTGCTTGCTACGGAGGCTTTGAGTAGAATGGTACATACAACTAAGTAACCAACAGAAAAGGATGGATAAAGGAAATACGGAATTCAAGCTCGCTAAAGATGGAAAGAAGCAGTGGTAATATATATGATATGCAGATGATGCACAGAATTTGCTTGGGGTAGAGATGCAACAACTGATGTATCTGAAACTGGTGCTACGGGTGTTAGAAGCTAATTTAGATTGCAAATAATTTTGACAAAGCTCATTATATCCAATGAATAGGGGTGGAACTGTGGAAGTATTCAATCTACAGAAAACTTATCAGAATATCAAAGTAGATGACTTTAGGACTTCTAGGCTAAATATCTATCTATGAGAGCGGAAGAGGAAGATTAACGCTAATTGGAAGTATTTTGGAGCATACCTACTTAGCTAATGTTTTCGTGTATCGCGTGAAAGTTAAGCTGGAAAGCTATTAGATTAGATAAGGACAGAGTTTCTCCGGCAAGGAGATCCGATGACAAGGAGAGTACATTTAGTCAAGTTGCAACAGTAAATCCATGCAAAGAAGAAAGGTGAGCCAGGAACTAACAATCTGATTGCCATGCAAAGAAGAAAGTGGGCCAGGAACTAACAATCTGATTGCAGAAATCTTACTAATTCAATGGCCTGTGAAAATTCAATGATGACCAGCAGGAAAAGTCCACTGATAAAACAAAATGCTGGAAATTCTGTACTAAACGAGCAACCATATCACATGGACAGCAGTACAGAAAATATCAGATATCTAGGTAACTGTAACTATACAGTTTAGTAAAGTTGAAAATTGGAAATTGGAAGTGGAAAGCTAAATAAATTTGGCATGAGGTGAGGTTGGGATAGAAACCATTAAACAGCATAATCTCCAACCTAAACAACTTGACAACCTCAAGGATGCCTATATGGCAGGATGCTGTAGCAGACAGTGAGGCTCACTAGATTTTAAAGGGAATGCAAGGACTAGAAAGTGGACAAGGCCAGACAATTCTATTGGAGGTCGGGGACTGTTTAAGCAGAGAACCTGACTCTTCGAGTCTGTTCTATGGAAAGGCAGGAAAGAAGGAAAATTCAAAGTGAAGTCTTGATATGAGATTTTGAATAACATTTTACAAAAGGAAAACAGTAGATGTGGAAAATTAATGGTAAAAACAAAGCTCCTCCATAAGTTGCACGTTTTGCTTGGATTAACTGCATATGATGCTGCCTAATTTTAGTCATCTTTTTTTATAAAGGTAATAAATTTCATTAAAGGGTGGGCAAAAATGCGCCCGTATACGGACAAGTATAACAAAAAATAGAAAACCTTACAAAAAGGCATATCCTCCATACAAGAAGGAACCTCAATGGCTGTGAATCCTTCCTCCATACAAGAAGGAACCTCGTGGGTGCACCACAAGGTGATGAGGGAAAAGAGACTATTTCTTCTTCTTTTTGGAAAAGGTAATATATGAGAATATTTCTCAAATGTACAAAATGGTTCTCTAATCCATCAAAAGCTCTTGTTCCTCTCTCTCCTTACGGTCCACATAAGTACTACAGAAGCAACATTTCTCTTCCTTCTTCTAAAGTCCAACTAAACATTGTTTCTTTCACAGTGCCCGGCATCACCTACTCAATTCCAAACCATCTGAGAATTGTGCACCATTAACTAGACGCAATCACTCCGCCTAATTCTAGACATCTTATAAAGGTGAAGGATGAATATAACACTAGATGCTTCTTACACTGACACACATTTGAAACTCCAACAAATTTGCCTCAGCAAAGTAATTTCAGGTGGAAGATATGGATTCATTCGTAAATCCTTTTGGAGTATAATGGGTTACACCAAGAAAGTGAAAGACATTTTTGACAGCTGGAATGGGCAGATGTAATAAATGTTCTAAAAAAAAGTCTCAGGCTGTACACAACCAAAAAAATTTGGTATAAGATGAACAATGTAAATTATGTTGACACATTGATGCATTTCATTGACTCCTCGTGTTATTGAAGGAGCATTGGTCCTTTTCATCTTTGCAACTTCTTGGTCATTATAAATAAGAAGCTTCATTTACATATCAAAAAAGAAGTTACCTAAGCAGGTTTCCTATGTGGCTGCAAATGAACTACAAGACACCATTGTATATGAAAGAAAGGCACCATTTGCTATATAAGATCTAGTCTCCAGCTTCTGTTGCAGTTGCGCTCAAAGAACTAGCAAATGAAAGAGGAAAACAATCCATATGCAAATAATATCAGAGAGCAACCTCAAGAGCAGAATTATGTACAATTAACTGTTTCTTTCAGTACCCTTGAAAAAGCAAACGTTAACTTCTTTGCATGCTTAAACTATAGTTGCCAGATGTTATTCCATTGTGTAATGATTCATGGAAGATAGATATGTGGAATGTTGCTAAAACATATATTACAAACAAAGTACAAGGGAAAGACAGAAGAAAAAATGGGCAACAAAAGATAACACGTGATAGTCCATGGCAAAGTACATACTTGAAGTCTATGTATGCGAGGGCTCACTGTAACCTCCTTGCACACGCATAACAATCCATACTGCTCCTGTCAGAATCAAGCTAAATACAATCAGACACGGGAGCATGAATGACATCACCAAGCCAGACAAACATTAGACCTTATTTCTTTTCCAATGTCGTCCTCCACAAGCAAGAAGGGGAAAAAGTAGCAAAGGCATTATGACATGTACTTATGTTATTACTAAGTAATAAGATATCATGACACATACTCATTAAGTCCCAATCTATGTATCAATGATTTATAGTTAATCTTTTTACAACAACAATATACCCAGTATTATCCCATACCATGTCTGGAGATTATGGTTAATCTTTTCAGTTTTACTTTTTGACAAGTCGATTTGTGGTAAATCTTCATAACTTTGATGATAATTCTTCAGTTGTAATAAAACATTTGAATCCCTGGTCTTGATCATGATAGAACTTTTTAAGTAATTTCTATATGTTCAAGTTTTAGTTTTACATCCGGAGTTAATGTCATCCATTCCAACTCAAAGTTTGAGAGTTCTAACCACAAAAAACAAAGTACATCACAAATGGCAGATGGAACATATTTTTCCGTTTTACATCAGTGCTTTAATCAATTGTTCCTGTTACTTTAAAAAATATTTGCACATGGATACAACGAAGATAATAGAGCCACAAATTTTGATTGCTAACAGATCATGAGGGAAGACCTTCTACAGATCTAAGCATTACTTATAGTCACAGACGAAACAAGCATAGTTTCAACAAATAACTACATAGTCATTTTATACTAGTGAAATTTTAATCCCTGCAAGGCAAACATTTTGGTTATAGAAGACAAGCATATATAGTCTAGAAACCCAAAGCACCCGTCTCTCGTGTTATTCTTTGCCTTTAAAGATTGAATGTGGAATTCAGGATGTCTCTACTCAGTATAGTTGCACATTACTTTTTTTAATTTTTTTGGGATGAAGTAAGATGTTATATTACTGGCATCAAGAGGATGCCAAAAACATTTTAAAAAGGTTGGTTAGCACCATTTACACAAAAATACAGCTCTAGTAAGGGAGCTAACCAAAAACATTACAAAAGAGGTTAGTTAGTTGTTAGTCGCTTAGCCATATTTTTTGATGACCTTGTTTTTATACAGTACGGGGCGGATCATTAGTACCGGGCGTGAATCAAATGGACTTTATTACCTTATCTTGCTCAATTACATGAACTCACATTTTGTCTTCCTTCAACAACTTGTCCTACCGATTCACCAGGTTTATTACATAAACAGTTGGGACAACCCGGTTTGTCAAAACTTTAGAAAATGGTACCTGGTTTATCTCACTTTTCCACTCTAGAGTGTGAGTCATGTCAGCTCGGTAAGCATACTCGCTCTCATTTCCCTCGGCGTCTTCAAAATCGAGCAGAGTCACCTTTTACTTTAGTCCATTCAGATGTTTGGGGTCCTAGTCGGGTCAGTTCTACCTTGGGATTCCGCTACTTTGTAGGTTTCATTAATGATTATTCCAGGTGCACTTGGATATTTATGATGAAAAATCGATCTAAGTTATTTTCTATTTCCAGACCTTCCACGCTGAAATTCAAAATCAATTTGAGGTTTCTATCCGCACATTTCATAGTGATAATACCCTAGAGTATTTGTCTTCCCCATTTCAGCAGTTTATGAACTCCCATGGGATTATTCATCAAACATCTTGTTCGTACACATCTCAACAAAATGGGATAGCTGAAAGAAAGTTAAGACATCTAATTGAAACATCTCGTACCCTACTCATACAATCTCATGTTCCGTTGCGTTTTTAGGGGAGATGCAGTTCTTACATCTTGCTATCTCGTATGCCATCTTCAACTATCCAAAATCAAGTTCCATTCTCCGTCATGTTTCCCCACTTACCTTTGTTTTCCCTTCCACACCCTGTCTTTAGGAGCACGTGTTTTAATCGTAACCTTACTCCAGGAAAAGATAAGTTAACTCCCCGTGCTCTTAAGTGTGCATTTCTGAGTTACTTGAGAACACAAAAGGGGTATCGATGCTATTATCTGAACCTCCGGTGGTACCTTATGTCCGTTGATGTTACGTTTTTTTAAACTCAATCATACTTCACACGACCAAGTAATCACTTACGTATTTCTGAGGTGCTACCAGTTCCATCTTTTGGAGATTCAATCACTATCTCCCAGTCTAGTGTAGAAGCAGAATATCGAGCAATGGTTATACATGTGAGCAAGTTTGGATCAAACTGTTGCTCAAGGAGTTGAAATTTTGTGAGATCAGCCAAATGGAACTTGTGTGTGATAATCAAGTTGCCCTTCATATTGCGTCAAATCCGGTGTTCCATGAGAGAACTAAAAATATTGAGACTATCACTTCGTCATAGAAAAGATACTCTCAAGAGATATTACTACAAAGTTTGAATTGTTGAATGATCCGCTTGCAGATATTTTTACCAAGCCCCTCACTGGTCCTCGTATTAGTTATATATGTAACAAGCTCGGTACAAATGATTTGTATGCACCAGTTTGAGGGGGTGTCATAATAGTTATGTGAATATATATGTAATTAATCCTAGTCCCGTATGTAATAGGAGTAGGTTAAATATTATGTCGTCTTATAAGTAGGGTTCATTGTATTACAATAAATATCAATACTCTCTCCGGTTCACAATAAGTGTCCGGTTTCCTTTTAGCACGCCCATTAAGAAACTACTAAATCCTATGCAAAAAAACCTAGTATGACTAAACTACCCTTATTCAAGTATTAGTCACATAATTATAGTGAGGAGTGAGAAAAGTTTTTTAGGGATATGCACATAAGGGTAAAAGAGTAAAAACAAATTGAATTTTTTCTTGATAACATAACTGGACACTTATTTTGAACCAAAATGAAAAAGGAAACTGCACACTTATTGTGAACCGGAGGGAGTAATACATTTTTTTCCCGTGCCAGTTTCTTTTATCCCATAGGCCCAGAAGCTTTGAAGTTCAGCCCATGCCACCCATCTATTCCCCCAAATTTGCCTTATCAGTTTCGAACTCCATCCTTCAATTTTGGTTTCCTGTAAGCATACTTTCTTTAGGTCTCCCTTTCTTTCTGATGCAATGAACATAATTTGACAAAACCACTATAAAGTGGCTTTGTTGATATAAATTCGACTAACGAATATGGGTCTTTGTTCGACCCACTCATACTAAATTTTGCAACTAAATAGGAAAACAAAAAGGACCATAATTCAGACTGTTAAATATCTTCATTTCCTGCAGGTCGGGATTAATTAGAATTCACTATTGGTTACTATCTCATTTGTTACTCTCTATACTTACAGGAAAGCACCAAATACAAGAATGTAAAAATGAGAGAAGATAAGAAAAGAACTGGTACTGCAATGGTACCTTCAAATTTTGGAGGTAGCAATCCATATCACTACATATTTCATCCTTTACCATATTTTCTGAGGAAAAAAGTTGCTCTTCAGCAGATCCTTCACCAACCAAAGCTTGCTGCAGTCACAAAAAACAAGCAAGAACTATGTTTACAAATAATCAATCAAGTCGTCAAGCAATACATTTTTTACCATAAGAAGTACATGCCATATTGCTTGGAACCAATAAGGATGAACTAGCTAAAGAAGGCACACACAAAATGAAGCCACTGGACGAACTCCTAAGCAAAAAAGTTAGGCCAGATGTTATAGCAGGACTCTTGTTAGGTCTATCTCCTTTTTGCTTTATAACTGAGCAATCTCTGTATCCATGGCGCACAGTTCAAAACTCGGTGGACAATGGATCCTCCTCTCTACCCTTCTCCCCTTAAATACCAGGCTTTTGTGCGGCATGGTTTGAACCCGTGATGTGCCCGTAACCCATACATCATGCATTGCACTCTTACCACTAGAGTCTAGACCAAAGCCTTGGGGGCTTATTGGCTCATATGAGGAATAGAGATTTCAGGAATGCTAAATTAGAAGATCTCATCCTGATCACTGCCAATCCAAGAAATAACTGCCAGTGGAAGCGTCTTTTCATCACAGATGCTCAATAGTCTCAGCTAGAACATTGTAAATGCCCTATTCTCCAGTTGATGTTGTGAAGGTTCAAGCTATGGCTGAACCATGGGATGCTCATTTGAAACCTTTGTCCGGTCAATGCGAGAAAGAGTTTCACATTAACGAAAGCGGAACTTAATTTTACATGAAACACTGTTGACAGTTTACCTCCCACAACGCACATAGATAGCAAATCATCAGAAAATTTGTTTCCATAACAAGACGTGATAGCAGCTATGTCTCTGTTTTCATCTGGCAAAGCTTAAGCTACAAATTTAATCAGTTTATCGATAGTGGGGAGATATCTTACCGCAAGAGTGTCTCATTTCCAAGATACATGCACGATGATTGGCCCCGTTTGGAAAATATTTGGTTAAAATTGAAACGACGAGTATTTGAAGTTGAAATTGAAAAAAGTACTTGGAGAAAAAGGCCTGAACTAGAAAAAGCACCTGACTGGAATACAGTCACATTCACATAAATTCTAAATTTCTAATATTGGATCAACAATATAACTGACGAAGACAGATCAGGGCCAAACAACTTGTGGAAACTCAATGGGACTAAAGCTCTGTTCTCTCGCCTATTTTCCCCAAAATTTCAGGAAGATGAAACTCGTGCACTTACTAAACTATAAGAGTTTATCAATGACTGTCCAGAGTATCTTGCTTTCAGCATGCAATTACACACCAATCAAGAGATCTAAACTTGCTGGTCTTTCTTAGTAAATCTCCAGAGACTTAGTTAAAGATAAGAAAGTTTTCTTCATGAATAAAATTTATCAAGGTTTAAGATGCATATGGGGTAAATCTAGAAGTAACAATGACAACTAATCGGTACCATTAAAAAGGATAGTGAAATCAAAAGTTACTGGCATCAAGAATTTATTCTGTATTACGGGAAACAAGCTATGATAGGACAAAGGGGACATTTATTAATATCTCAATAAAGTATATGGGGCACCTCCTAGACACCAAAGTTTGGTGCAAGATTCATGATAATTGAGTTTAAACTTCACGGATTCTAATGCTCCCGCTAATAAAACTTGGGGGACAGGTTTTCCTCAAGAACAAAAATAGTATATTCCATAAAGCTCATCAACGAGCAGGAATTGAAAAGGTTCAGAGTGGAATCATGTCAACGTAGTTCTAGTTAAACATTATCCTTAATCAATGTAGCTCGACCCAATCTACAGTTAAAAAACAATTTGAAAATGTTAGTTTCACATGTACTTAACCCCCTATTGTTCCAACAAAAAAAAGGGTAATCAGTTTTATCGATGCTTGTGTTAGTCGAGTAATAGAACATTCATATATACGTAATAATCATTATCTAACACCATATCTAGATCTTAACCTACGCTATTGTTGGATAGGCTTTTCATATTTGCACCTTTCACATTTCAGAAGCTATAGCACAGGACCTACTTGAATAGCAACTAACTGAATAACAAATCTCAGCTTAATTTCAAAAAAGGACCTTTTCCTTATAATGGTTACTTTACAGCTTCGACATACCAGCAAGAGTTTCTTCTGTTGTTTTCTTTGTGGAAGAATTCCAAGAGCATCAAGCATTGATTCTTCCAGCTCTGCAGTCATAAAGATTCTTATAAGTGGGGGGCAAAAGCATCTGAAGGAAAAGAATAAGAAACCCCTTATATAACCTTTAGTCTGCAACAGTGTAGCCAGAACACTTAAAGAACCCGAAACTTGAACATCATCACCAGTAGTAATATAAGAAAGTAAGGCCTCCCTACAGAACAGAAAATTAGCAGGAAAAGCAATAAGTTGAAGTGATTTGGCTGCTCACTTAAAATGAAATGGCTTACTTTATAATATTCTACTTTTAGGTGTAAGACACGATGAAAGAGCCAAAGCGTACAAGCAAACACTGCCTACTGCTACACCATCTAAATAAGAGTAGAAGATAAGAAGAAGAAAAAAAACAGGAAAAGAATGAGAAAAGAAAGAGACTACATCTATTTTTCACTCGCCTCATGCTGAGCTGGTGCTAGTGAAAATCATTTTAAACAATAATATCTAGAATCCTATAATGGTTGCAAAAAAAAGAGTGGAGGAACAGAGAAGGAGACATGTACAGAACAAATGATCAAGAAATCCAACAGACAGACATGAAAATAAGGAATAATCGAGATATGTAAACTAGTAACTTAGTGATTACCTATAATCAAGATATGTAAACTAGTACTTAATGATTACTCATCAAGAAAAAACTGGAAGCTTAATGATTTAGAGAACCCTAGAAAAAGTGAAACGGAAAACTAAGACGATGAATGAATTAAGGTCAACTGTCTCAGAAGTTCATAAAATTTGTTAATCAGGCAGGTTTCAACTCTCTATTTAAAAAAACTTTAGAAAGTTATTGTTTTACCCATGAGAAAGATGATGGGAGGTTCCAACATCTTGCCAAAAGTTCTTAAAGCTCAGGTGTCACTAAGAAACTTAGAGATTTTTCTTGAAGCAATTTTCTTAAGTTTATTCTTCAATAAACATTACATCCCAGTAGTTACCGATTACAGTTCGTCCAAGACAATAGTATTTGAACGCAATATGTTTTAATGATAGTTCCACCTAGAGCAGAGTGTTACAAGTAAACTTTGGTTTGCCTCATGCATCTAACAAATTGATAGCACCTCCTTAACAAAACAACAAATAATTAAGAATATGAAGTGGAATGTGAAATACCATAACGCAGAATGTGAACTCCCATGATCTGGTTGCGGAATATCATCTTCTGGGTGACCATTTAAAGAGCTGGATATGTTTGGAATTAAAACCCGTAAAGTTTGACCATCAGAATCCGATCTGAAGCCACCATTTTCTGAATCTTGATTTTCATGTGACATACAATGGTTAACCATGAAACCGTTCAGTTTAGCTTCAGACTTTGGGACGAATGTTTCTATATCACAAAGAAGAGCAACAGCAACAATATTCGCCAAATCTTTTATCTTAACAATGTGTAAGATGCAACAAAGTAAATATAAAGAAGTTGCGGTTCCAATTCCTGTATCCTACATTAAAAAAAAATGAAAGTTAACAATTGGACGTGCATAAGAAACAAAAGACAATATCTGCAGATAAAATGCCAGCAACCAGCATAAAGTGAAAACAACAAGTGCCGGAAAAGTTCACTCAACATACTGTTTCCTTATCACTTCAACTTATGTCACTTAGCCCCTTGATCTTGTGCTCTTGCCCAAGTACAGCCACTTCAATTAGCTTCCTTTAAAAGAACTACAGAAGCTTTACATTTTAACCCCCAGTCCCGAACTTGTATAACATCTTAGAGTCGCATTTAATGCTCGGAGCAAAATCTGTATAATTAGTTGAGGATGAAAGGGAAACAAACCAAAGAAGGACAGAATTCTTTGTTGCTATCCTTTCCTCATCTTTTATTTTCCTACTTACCAGAACTGTAATAATAATAAAAGAAATATAAGACTTGATTTCCACCCTTAAGATACTACTTTTCTTTTTTGTTTCATATCGGTGGTGTCGGGGCCAAAATGCGCGCACCTTAAATGTTCCACCAGATACCTACTACCTCCCACCAGTATAGTATCCAATAATTATTTGCCAAAAAAGTGAGAAGCGAATATCTATTTGATTTACTCAATTATTGAACATGCTTGATCATAGAAAATACACATATGTAAAAAGTAAAACCACTTGATGGTGTGCTAATGGAAGCAAAAAAAATGGCTAAGGAAAAGGTGTTGATGTTTGAAATATATGACCATCTCATCTAAAAGATCACACACTTCAACATGATACCAATGTAGCCAGAGGTCGTAGATTCAAATCTCACTGTCACATATTATCAAAAAGAAATTTCACATGCATGGCCCATGAAAAGAAGCAGGCTCGCATGTGAGGTGGCATGGCAAGTCGAAAAGATAAGTGGATGAGATGGTCACACGTTTAAACATGGTATCATAGCACATTTTTTAACATTCAATTATGTCTTCAACATGCAAGTTGATTCTCTTTTATGGGCCAAGCACGTGGAAATTCTCTTTGATAATGGATGACAATGAGACTCGAAACCTACACCTCTACCTACTATGATACTATATTGAAGTGTGCGACCATCTCCATCTAAAAGCCCTTCTCTTTTTAACTCCACCCCTCCATATCACCCTAGTCAGGATCTCAACAATGGCCTAACCAGGAGCTCAGCAATGGGCCTTTCCCTAGTGGCCCTTTACCACTTTTCTCGAATCACTATCTTACGATTGGAGGTGAGGGTTCTTACAACTAGGCAAAAGTGTTAATGAAGAAGCCTAAGCGAGGTAAATCTGGTTAAGGTAAGGAGCTTAAGTAAACTTTCAAATGTTGGGGATTCTTTTTCACTAAACATGTCAAGAGAGAGAAAGGTTTAGATCATTACACTGTCTTTAACTACTTCCATCCGTAATGAAGGAAGTATTGATGGAAATATCAGCACCTTCAACATGAGGTCTGTTATGAGCCTCCCAATGTCTGGAATCCCTGCTGAAATAACATCACTAAAGTAATATAGGTTGTCCTCAATCTCATCAACAGAGGAAATGATAGAACCACTAGTATCTGGACCCAGACACCTGCATAATATATCACATGAGCTGTACAGCAAATAGGTGATGCATAACCAGTTTCATGGGACAAAAATTAAAAATAAAAACTACGTACTTTGAAGCATTAACAACCAACTTGTCCAAGCTGATACATTGCTCCCCGAAAAATTTGACCAAATTTGAGAAATAATCGGCATGAGGAGCACTGGCAACAAACTTGTTAACCGCCTCATCGCCAACTGTCAACGCGTTGAAGATTATTGAATATACTACCGAAAATACTGGGAATGAGGGAAAATATAGATAAACATAGAAGAAGTATAAAAAGGAGCTCACCATGATATACATTCAGGGTTAGCGCACGTACCGCAGTTCGAATCATGCTTTCTTCATGAAAGGCAAAGCGTATCGCCTCAACATAGAGTGGGAATGAGACTACTTCTTCCTAGTCAAAGATGTAGACCAAAATAAGAAGGAAGAGAATAACAGAAGATATAACAGCAAAGTGGGATGGATATTTTTTATAAAAAAAGATACATGAATATGGTTGAATTCCAAGTTCATAATCGGATTGGTAGAATATATATTAAGCAATTGAACTGAATTAACAAGCACCAGAAAAAATAAGTCCAGATTCTTTGCCCCGAAAAAAGAGAACAGTGCACCTATTCTATAGTTCAAATTCCAGCTTGCAAGCAGTGGAAAATCAAAGATGCAAGAGAGACCTCCCCTCCTCTTCCCTCATTTTAGCTCCTCATCCATCATAGCTGACAATGTTCTCCACTCCTAAATCTCTAGTTTTTTTTTTTGAGATGGTAACAATGAGAATCTCTAGTTTTTTTTTATAAGGTAAATGATTTTATTCAACAAAAGAGACGCAATCCTCTCTACAAATAGAGATCTCATGAGTACACCAAAAAGAAACAAGAAACAGAAGACTATTTTGTAATTTTACAAAATCTTGTTCCACCCCTTCAAATCACTCATATTTCTCATTCCAAATGACACACATGATTGCTAATGGGGCAATACACCATGCCCTTAAGACTTTTCTTTCCCCTCTTGTGAGCCAAGCTATGCCTCCTTCACTGTGTCTGGCAACACTCATTGCGTCCCAAACAAATAGGAGTTTATATGGAGCAACCACCTGATTTTGTTGCTCAGGGAGAGTCTAGTGGTCTTGTATGTCGATTGTATGCCGATTGTGCAGGTCACTATATGGTTTGAAACAGTACCCTCGAGCTTGGTTAGTAAGTTCAGTACAGTTATTTAGGAGTTCCGCATGACTCGTAGTGAAGTTGATCACTCTGTGTTTTATCGGCATTTCTGCTCCTAATCTGTGTATTTATATGGTGGTTTATGTTGATGATATTGTTATAGGTTGTCCTCAATCTCATTGATAAAGTAACAAATTTTATTGATCTGGCCAAATTGAAGTATTTTCTAGGTATTGAGATCGCTCAGTCTAGCTCAGGTATGGCTCAGGTATTGTTATTTCACAGCGGAAGTATGCCTTGGACATTCTTGAGGAGACTGGAATGATGGGTTGCAGACCTGTTGACACTCCTATCGATCCGAATGCAAAGCTTCTGCCTGGACAGGGGGAGCCTCTTAGAGATCCTACGAGATATAGGAGGTTGGTTGGCAAATTGAATTACCTCACAGTGACTAGACCTGACATTTCTTTTTCGGTGAGTGTTGTAAGTCAGTTTATGGATTCTCCCTGTGATAGTCACTGAGATGCAGTTGTTCACATTCTTCGGTATATAAAGTCAGCTCCATGCAAAGGGTTACTATTCAAGGATCGAGGCCACGAGCAGATTGTTGCGTACACAAATGTTGATTGGGCAGGATCACCTTCTGATAGACGTTCTACGTCTGGATATTGTGTTTTAGTATAAGGTAATTTGGTCTCTTGGAAGAGCAAGAAACAGAATGTAGTTGCTCAATCCAGCGCTGAAGCCGAATATCGGGCCATGGCTATGGCAACGTGTGAGTTAGTTTGGGTCAAGGAGTTGAAGTTCGGCTAAATCAGCAAAATAGAACTGGTGTGTGATAATCAAGTTGCTCTTCATATTGCGTCAAATCTGGTGTTCCATGAGAGAACTAAACACATTGAGGTCGACTGTCACTTTGTCAGAGAAAAGATACTCTCAGGAGATATTGTTACAAAGTTTGTAAAGTCGAATGATCAGCTAGCAGATATTTTCACTAAGTCTCTTACTGGTTCTCGTATTAGTTACATCTGTAACAAGCTCGATACATATGATTTATATGCACCGGCTTGAAAGGGAGTGTTAAGTAGTTAGTCATGTATAGTGTCCCACATCGGGAAGTAGATACCTATTATTATGTAATCATTGTATATAAATAGGGTTGTACAACACTTTAGTTAATCAATAATATTTTCTCCCGTGCTTTCTCACAAACAGATCTTATATTAGTATACAATTAGAATTAAACTAGTATACAATTAGAATTCAACAGAGAATAGTAACCTTAAAACTTATTAGAAAACCATTAATGACTTTACTAATCCAACTTACATTTAGAGTCTTCACAAGAAGGGAAATGGTGTTTTTGTTCAACTTTCCACTTATTGCTCTTTGTATACACATGCATCCAAAAACGAGAGTCAACAAGAAACATTAAGTAAAATATATTTCAAAGTAATGAAATGCCTGTATATCTGCTGAGTTTTAGGAAACACACCTTAGAAAGGATATGTAATAAGACAAAAGCTCTTCATTACGAAAGTCAAAAGAATATGTTATAAGGTGGTTAATGTGCTCATTACTAAACATGTAATCTGCAAAATTTGGGGAACAAGTGTCAGAATAACAAAATCCGTAAAGGCAGGAATATTGTATTCAATACAACACATTTCAACAGTTTACTTACAAATAGAGTGCTCATTTTTTAAGTTCTGGATCACAATACTCATCGTCTGCAACAACTGAAGCGAAACAATAACAGTTCGACTAATTCTTAATATACGTACAAGCTCCCCCATCACCTGCTTCTCCATGAAAAACCTGCAGAAATACCGACATACTTGTAAGGACAAATATCACGTCACAGAAAACTTGATTGGTCTACTTCTGGCTAAAATAAATGGTATTCACCAAAAGGGAAGGTCCTTAGCGGAGACATACTCAAAATAGGCCACATCATGTTGATCACCATATGTTATCAACTCTGCAATTGATCTTAGTGCCTCAATCACAAAATCCTTCATGTCACAAGAAAAGATTCAAATATATGAAGAATAATCATACCTGATGGCAGAAAGCATAAAATATAGATAGTCACAGTAAGCAGAGATAAAGGGTGAGATCAGAAAAGTATAGTAATTACCTTGTTGACCTCATTAACAACTTGAACCTTCATCAACTGATCCGTCAAAAATCTGCAACAGGCAGGAACACAACTTAAAACTCACAATGATCAGGAATTGTTACAGAAGGATGGCCAATCATCTGAGCATCATGTACTACAATTCTACAGATTACTTGTCCACTACCACTTAAGTAGCACCGATTGTCCAATACGAATTATCAAAAATGTTTACCTAAACTTCATTATATTAGAGGAAGGATTTTATAGATGCAGTTATCTGCTGTGACAACAAAGTAGAATTAAGTTGTCACTGTGTTGATACAAGTCTCTGACAACCCCCCCCCCCCCCCCCCCCCAAAAAAAAACCCAGTCTTTTCTTTGCTTAAGAAACTGCCTTTGGCCATATTTACAATTCAAAAAACAAAACATTGTATCCTTGATTCTTCTTACAAAGACTCTAAAACTTCTAAAATTGAGTCCGAGTCATCTGTAAATCTTCTTTACACCAAAAGTGAAGCAGAAGAATACAACCCATCTTAATCGAACATTCGCATCTACTCTCTCTTAGAGGATGAACAACTTCACTATAGCAAGAACATAGCGATCGAAGAGCTATGGCTCAGCTGCTTCGCATATTAAACTATATTGCCTGGAGAGGGCATTTCTTGCATAGACGAGTGATAAGCATAGGAGCGTGCCTGAAGGGCAGCGACAGCAATTTGGTTACATATGTCGTCGCTAGATTGAGATTTGCAAGGTGGCAGGCACTTGTATAGTTTTCGAAGTGGTTTTGATTGATCAAAAGAAGACTACTTCAATTGGTATGTCCTTAGGCACAGCCAGATTTTTTTGTTTCGATAAAATAACAAATTTTATTGATTTTGAGCAAAAATATGCTCATATACAACAAGTATACCAAAGAGTACTACATTTACGAAAAAAGATGATTTTCTATGAACGACACGCAATCTTCTGCACACAAAGGAATCATATGGGTGCACCAAAAAGAAGCACTACTCATTAACTGAACAAAGTTCATCTCAACCCCTTCAAAAGCTCTCGTATTTCGTTTACTCCAAAATACTCGCATAAGAGCTAATGGGGCAAACTTCCATGCCTTGCGTCTTCTCCTACTACCATGCGTCTTCTCCTACTATCATTATTCCAACTGGCCAACAGCTCATTTATCGTCTGGCATCACCCAAAATATACCAAACCGTGCAAGAATTTCGCAACATAATCTCGATGCTACCGCATAACGAATAAGGAGATAGTCAACATGTTCGCAAACCCTTGCACATAAAGCAACAGCTGACATAAGTTACCTTCCCCTTCCTTAGATTCTAAGAGGTCAAGATCACCCCTCTAACTGCTAGCCAAGTGAAAACACACATCTTTCTCGGTACTTTTAGGATCCAAATCCACTTATACAAAAAGTTCGCCTCCTCCCTATAGTAAATTGAAACTTGAGTATCTTAATCCTCCAAGCCCTCTTCTTTTCTTTCCGTTGATCTATATATACCAATGGTAGAATCTCCTTTCATCTCACCTTCAGAAACTCACATCCTTCAAACTAGGTTTTGCAGATCTTGGAAGGAAAGGAAGTGCAAATTATTTGTGACGTACAACTCGGTTAGACATCATGCACCTGACCTAAAATGATGCAATGTTAGTATGATCGATTTATCCGACAATCTCATTCGTGGTTTCCCCAACTTTACCTTTTTTCCTTTTTGAGACGAGCAAAATGATATAGCAGTAAGGCACCAACTCGATGTTTATCCCGTAAATTTTTTGCGGAAAACGAATCAATCCCAGTCTCATATACAAGAAACTCTGCAAAATAAAGATCTGGACAAGACGATCATGAGTCCAAAAAGTCAATCAATACCAACTAAGTATCGCTTCCAAATTAGAAGTCAACTATATAAATCCTCTATCCCCCCCCCCCCCAAATTCAATCTATTCAAGCCCATGTGGCCCACGTGCTTGTTTTTATCTAGATTTTTTCTTTATTAACGGAGATTGTATGTCTTATGAGACAACTTTCCTCCATGTGAGTTTAGGTATACCTAATCACGTAGCCTTGCACCTATTGCTCATTGAATATGGATGTCCACGTAGGATGGATATGATCCGACCATCTCAAGTAAACTTTCTTAGTTTATCCCTTTTTCTATAAGGTAAACTATCTCAAGTAACCTCTCCTAGTTTATCCTTGATGAGTGTTACTTGAATTCTCTGCAAATTTGTTATCTTATCCAATCTTTTGTTTTGCTTGAAGTTTTTTTTTTTTATGAAGTAATTGGTTACATTACTGGCATCAAGAAGATGCATAAATTACAAAAGAGTTTAGCAATTGTCAGCTCCTTACAAATGTTTATACTAGTACTAGGGAGCTAACAAAATTCAAAAAACTATCAGGGGAGTCTATAGGGGATAGATAAGCCCAGTTATGCAAATAAATGAGGCATCTAGCCTTGAGTTTGTTGGGAGAAGTTGATACTCCATCAAAACACTGATGTTTCTCCCATTCCAAATGCTCCAAAAAATAGAAGTATCATCTTCCATACTTCCCTGATGGTGCTATCAACTTTTCAGTAACTCCAAGACTCAAAAGCATCCTTGATATTATGTGGCATCACACATCTAAGTCCAAAGAGTGATATAAACATACTCCATAAATCTGTTGCGACAGGGCAATGAAGAAAAAGATGGTTGTGAGTTTCTGCCTCCCTCTGGCACATGTAGCATCTATTCACAATCTGAAAATTCCTCTTGGCTAAGTTGTCTTGTGTCAGACAAGCCTCATAAAGTGCAGTCTAGTTGAAGCAAATGATTTTGGGTGGCAACTTGATTTTCCATATTAACTTCCAAGGCCAATGGTTAGTTAATACATTGTAAGTTCCTGCTAAATTGAAAGCTACTTTGACCGAGTACTTTCCTGAATCTGCACTAGCCCCATTGAATTGGTCAGGTACTAGAGTGTTGCTTGAGAAATTGTGAAGTGAGGAAAAAGTCTGAGCAGATCCTCATATTCTAGCAAGTTCCTTCTAAATGTTATGTTCCATTAGTTGCCTTCTCTGCAGTGATGAACTGTCGAGTATGGATCACTAACCATTTGAAAGAGAGCAGGGCAGTCATTCCTTAGGGGTGTGTTGCCTAGCCATTTGTCCTTCCAAAATTTTATTTGTTGTCCATCTCCAACTGCGACGTGCTGGTTTTGTGGTAGCTCCTCCAAGAGTTTGCAGATGCTCTTTCAAACTACAACTCCATGTGGTGTTATAGATAGCTTGGAGCACCAATGGCTTTGGGTTCCATGCTTGGCAATGACAATTTTCTTCCATAGGCCCCTACTCTTCATGTGTATATCTCCAAAGCCATTTCATCAATAAGCATTTGTTGTGCAAAGCTAAGTCCCTGAACCCCTAGTCCACCTTGGTGCTTTGGTAAGATAACTTTAAACCACTTTACCAGGTGAAACTTGTGACCATCTTTAGTCCCTTCCCGTAGAAAGTTCCTTCTGATCTTGTCAAATTGCTTCAGGACCTTACTAGGCATGGGAAAGAGTGACTTCTGGTAGGTTGGGATGTTGTCTAGGACACTACTGATTAGAGTTAGTCTTCCACCCAAGGACAAATATTGCAGCTACCAAGAAGCACCACTCCATATAGCTTCTGACCTGAACTTTGCCCCTAGTGGAAGTCCTAGGTAAGTAGTTGGTAAACATCCCGTATTGCAAACTAAAATTCCAGCCAAGTCTTCCAAATTATGCACCTCATTAACGGGGTAGATTACACTTTTGAGCATGTTAATGTGAAGGCCTAAAATAGCTTCAAATATAAAAAGGGTTAGATTTAGATAGAGCACTTGACTTCTGTCTACCCCACAGAAAATCAAAGTGTAATCTGCATAGGGCAGATGAGAAATATTGATCGTGCTTCCTCTTCCCAACATCAAAACCTTTCAACTACTGCAGCTACTTAGCTTTATCCAACATCCTACTGAGTCCTTCCATTACTAATATGAATAGGAATGGTGAGAGTGGGTCTCCCTGTCTCAGTCCCCCTCTGTGGAGAGAAAAACCAATTGGACTCCTGTTCATTAGAATGGAGTACTTCACAGTGGAGATATTGAACTTGATCCATTTTAACCATCTTTCACCAAATCCCATTTGCCTAAGAATGGAAATGAGGTAGGACCAGTTAAGTTGATCAAAGGCTTTTTCTATGTCCAGCTTACATAGAATCCCTGCATCCCCTTGCTTTAACTGCCAATCAAGGACCTCGTTTGCTATCAACGAAGCATCTGTAATCTGCCTTCCTTGGATGAATGAATTATGTTGATTTGAGACCAATTTTCCCATTACTTTCTTCAACCTTTCAGCTAGGACTTTAGTTATGATCTTGTACACATTACCAATTAGCCTAATTGTTCTATAGTCCCTTAGCTCCATTGCCCCTTTCTTTTTAGGAATGAGTGCAATGAAGGATGCATTACATAACTTAACCATCCAACAATGCTGGTGATAGTAACTCATAGCTGCAAGTATGTCATGTTTAATGAACTCCCATGAATGCTGGTAGAAAGCCATTGTGTACCCGTCAGGCTTTGGTGCTTTGTCAGGAGCACTAGAGTTAATAGCTGCAAGAACCTCCTCATCATTGAAAGATGCCTCCAACCCCTCCTTTTCTTCTTATGTAATGGTTGCAATTTCTTCAAAATTAGCAGATGGCCTCCAACTTTCGTGCTCAGTGTACAACTTTTCAGAAAAAAACAGTGTCTCCTGCTTTATCTGCTCCCCCGACCATGAGTTTGTCTATGCTTGAAGTTTCTACCAATGCTATCTTTCATAATCTTATCCAATCTTATGTGATTGCACATTCATCTTAACATCTGTGTTTCAGCCCCACTGGCCTTTATATGTGCGTCGCGCGTGTACCCCGTCTTAGTGAATATAAAATTTAAAAGAATTACATAGATTTTATATAAAAATTGTGTTTGAGTTATTATAAAAGAAAAGTTAAAGGAAAAAATACTATAAGTTTTTGAAACAACGATTATTTATCCTATTTATCTAATTGCCCAAAAAAAGAAAAAACTTTGTCCTCAAAGAAGTCCCGGTATTTTTCTATACATAAGCGATATTTCCCTACTTCCTATATTATATATATAACTACAATATTTATAATATTTCCTTTCCTAATCATATAAGTATTAATAATCATTTAATGATTGTTCCTTTGTTTCAATTGATTTTATCTATGTAAGGTAGCTTGCGTTAAGATATATACGATACTGTTACATTTTACGTGTTTATTTGAATTGAAGTGGTAAAATCTAAACAAATCTTAAAGTTCTAAATATTAAGATTTCTAAATAGAACGATATTGTATACCCTAGTTTGAATAAGGAATTGTTTAATAAATAAACTTGGTCAATTTAAAAGACTTAAAAGCTAGAAAAATAAGTAAATGACTATTTTGCCTAATATCTAATTTAAAGGGGTAAAAAGGCAAACAATATTTAACCAAGGGACTTCGTACTTTTAATATAGCAATAGATTCATCTTTTATATATGTTCGGCCTTAGAAGCCAAAGCTCAACATTCACACCCAAATAACATTGTTGGTCTCTCCATCTTCTTACAGCACTTGGTTTTCACTTTTCTAGATATCTTCATATCACATAAAATACCTAAAGCATCATGTGTTACGATCATCCTATATATAAATGTTCGTCTATCATGTCACTGCTCAGACAAATAAGTCTTGAATTGTCTGCATTTAAGCACCACAATTCCATATAATATTCCTTTCGTTCATTCTTCTAGTGAGGGTTAAACTTACAAGTAATATGTCTCCCTTATAGTTATCTTTCGACCCTTGCGCTCTGGAGATCTTAACCAAACTTCCAATTTTTGGTTAACTCTCACGTTTGTTTAAATAATTTCAAAACAAAGTATCCTTTAATGAAAGAAACAAAAACTTTTGAATTTTGTAGTCTAAAACAAGCTATATACATTTGTGTGGCTATAAATCATCTCATTATTACAACTCAAAAATTTAATAGTATCATCTCAGATTTAAACTCTTTCTCTATCAATAATTGGGAGATTTCTCCTTATTAGAGTTCTATGAATTTACCAAGAGGAAAGAAGGGGAACTCTATAACCAAATGATCTTTCCTCATATTCCCTCTCTTCCGAGCAACAACGACAACAATCCAACGAAATCCAACAAGTGTGGTTTGGGGAGGGTAGTGTGTGCGTAGACTTTACCCCTACCCTGGAGGAGTAGAGAGGTTGTTTCTGATAGGCCATTGGCTCAAGAAGACGAAAAGAGACAATAGACCAGTAGCAGTAATTCCCTCTCTTTCGAGCAAAATTGTTAAATGTGAAAAACATTGCAAGAATTAAATCATAAATACTAGGAGGATAGAACGCAATCACAAAATACACAGAAGCTCAACCAATCCGAGAGATAATAAGAAAACATCAAATTGACCAAATATTGTGGCCAATTCACTTATCCTCTTCTTAATTAAAGAAAAGCATCTAAATTTAATTCAATTTTTCAGTCAAAATGGTGCCAAATGTAGACAACAAAAGCAAAGCGCCTCGAGTATATTACTCATCTGTAATAAAATGAATAAAATCCAATAAAGCCTTGGCTAGCACTACCATGTCAAGGTGAACTTCTTACAACTAGAAGATCTCCAAGTTCAACTTACATTTAAGTATTTATGCTTCTAACACATATCTTAGTGCTCTTCTTACTTGTGACTACATAAAGGGCAGTTTCCACTCACTAGTGGTGAGTAAATAATTTTAAAAATTATTTTTTATAATAGTGTCGTCCAGCCCAACTTGGGAGCATCTGGACAATTCCCCCATAAATATTTAACTATATTCTCCTTGAAGAAAAGAAAGTAAATTGACTATAGCTCCACACTCTAAAATCACTTTGACTTTTACACATAACCATAATCCATTAGTAATTACCTTTAAATACACTTTTAAAATCAATGATTTTGAATTCTATCCATTAATCAAAGCATCATGATTCTACACCCTTCCAAAGATCAAAATATATCCACTAGTATACCTAACTCAATCAACTACACTCAATTTCGGTTTATAAGGAAAAAAGGCGAGTTACCTGAATTCATCCAAGGAGAACCGATCTCTGGATCTCCAAAAGGAGAACCACATGGCGTTTGCTAGCAATTTCAATAGCAACAAATCGTTGTTGCGATTTCACCACAGCTCATTCTCCGTGACTTCAATAAAGAAGTCACAACGTCTTTCGATCATTGATTTTGTTGTTGAATTCAAATTCTTCTTCACTGTAACACAGAGGTATGTATAGGCATAGAGATCACAAGAGAGGATTTAGGGTTTGACAGTAGGAGAGTTTGAGGAAATCTAGATACACGCAGAAGTGCGTGTTTGTGTGTGCGTGCGAGATCGGAGAAGATTGATTGCCCTCTCCGGTGAATGGGAATGAAGGAGAATATGCCGATTAGAGATAATTCCGAAAGTGGAGCTTTCAGCTTTCTGGCTTCTCTAGCTATTGCCTGAATCCCGATGTGTATTTTCTTAATTAATTTACTTCACAATTATTTGGTGTTAGGGTCGGGTAGATAAGCAGAGAAAAATGTGTTATGACACATTTATTACGTATCTATCTATTTATATTATATTAAAAGTGAAAAGTCCATTAAAGTGAAAAATCCAAAAAGTTACAAGTCAAATTACTTAAATATTTTTCTTATTAAACTAACTATCTTATTTAATAAAATAAAATAAAAAACTAATATCTACCATCTATATTTATATTATATTAAAAACATAAACGCCCTTAGCAAAATGTTATTCGTTTTTTTTACCCTTTTAAAATAAATTTTACATTAAATAAAATAGTCATTTTAAGTTATTTTCCTAATATATAGAAATAGGTATTTTATTATTTTCCTAATATGTAGAGTTTGAAATCAACTAAAACCTTTCTTATTAAAGCTTCCCTCTTTAAATCACTATGTAAAATCCTAATTTTTAGGATACTAAAATCAACTAAATAAATATCAAAGGATTCAATCTGCTTCAGGACGATTCGATCTGCTACTAGTCTTATGTTATGCGCGATGCGCGTGTATATTATCTCAAGTGGTAAAGAGTTTTTAAAAAACATAATAATATTATATTAAGATATTGTGCTTGAGTTGTAAAATAAAAGTACATGTCCCTGAAAATGATGAATATTGATCTTATACACATCACTTAATAAAGAAAAAACTGGCACAAGAAAAAACCTCAATCAAGAAACAAAACAAATTGAAATTTCAATTTTATTATTTAATTTCTTAAGTTTCATAAGTTGCCATTCTTCTTTTTAAGTTTCAACAAGAACACATAACTTTTGAAGATTTAAAATTTTAAAAATAAAATTATTTTTAAAGAACTTTGATTCAGTAAATGGTTTAATGTTCAAACCAAAAAGTACGTTCAATCTTCTATTAGATATTTTTTCGGTAATAGTCTTGAATTATGCATGAACTCATAGTAGCAAAATCATTGACCACTTAGTTATTCAACATAAGCGAATGATGATCTATTCACATTACGTTACAAAATCAGAGTAAGTATAGAGTTTGTATTCCATTATTTTATTAAATTCAACGTTATTAAAAATAAATTAAAGGAATTTTAGTCCAAATAAAGAAAGAATTTATATAAGGTCAAATCTTAATTGATTTTAGAGTAGTGAATATTAAGACTTCATACTTAGTTTAAATAATAATAAAATTATAACTAAAGTTTTAGGTAAGTACAAAAATTTTAAAAATAATTAATACAGGTTTGTCCAATATAAGTACTATTAAAAGCTACTAAAAACGAAGAAAAAGATCCAATAAGAGCACGAAAGAATAGTAAAGAATTAACTTGACAAAGGTTAAAGCATATAGTCTAATGCAAAAAGATACTATTCACTAAGCTTTACAATTAAGAAAATCAAAATAAGATGTAATTGTTAAATACGTGCATGCAAATTAAACATGAATGCAAAATTCAACTACTAATATAAAAAAATTGCTCAAAGAAAGAGAACCCGAAACTCTTAATTTTATAGTTGTTGCTCGAAAGGCAAAAATATGATGATGAGAACGTGAAATTGTAACTTCTTTTATAAAATTACATGCGTATATAAAATTGTGTAAAATTTTTAATAGAAAAAACGACTCTAAAAAATTCTCAAAGAGCTCGTCTTCATCTAATATAATTAATAAAAAAAAATCAGTGTCAAAAATTTATATTAAACTTTCTTAGTTGAAATTTTAATACTTTTAATTTTAAATATAGTTGAAAGTATCAAACGTTTCCTAGTATATGAATTAGTTAAATTTTTATTAACTAAAGAAAGACGGAAACCTTCCTATTTTGTGTGAATTAGATAAATTTTTATTAACTAAAAAAGATCCTCCTAAATTAGAAAGAAAAATTTAATAATACTCCTAAATATGAAGTTGCACGAAAACTTCCTATTGTGTAGAGAACGAAAATGTTTCCTAGTAAGTGTACAACAACAACAACAAACCCAGTTTGATCCCAACACGTGAGGTCTAGGGAGGATAGTCTGTACGCATGCCTTACCCCTACCTAATGCAGGTAGAGAGGTTGTTTCCAATGGACCCTCGGCTCAGGAAGAGTAAGAAGAAGAAGAAAAAAAAAGGAGGGAAAACGTAAAAAAAAAAAAATTAAAAAAAAAATAGCATCCAATAATAGCAGCACGGAATACAATACCTGAGGCGAACAAAATCACATACCGTAATAAAAATCAAAGAATATGAAGGGAAATGCATGCTACTAAGCCTATCATTGAGCGCTATAAACTACTGACTAACCATCTACCTTAATCATCGACCTCCACACCCTTCTATCAAGTGTCATGTCCTCAATGAGCTGAAGCAGCGCCATGTCCTGCCTAATCACTTCTCCCCAGTACTTCTAAGGCCTACCTCGACCCCTTCTCAAACTCTCCATGACCAACCTCTCACACCTCCTGATAGGGGCATCAATGCTTCTTCTCCTAACATATCCGAACCATCTCAGCCGCGACTCCCGCATCTTGTCCTCCACGGAGGCTACTCCCACTCTGTCTCGGATAGCTTCATTCTTAATTCTATCTCGCCTGGTACACCCACACATCCATTTCAACATCCTCATCTTCTGCACGTGGGAGTTCTTGAATGGACAACACTCTGCCCCATACAACATAGCGGGTCGAACTATCACTCGATAAAACTTACCCTTAAGTCCTAATGGCACCTTCTTATCACATAGAACACCATAAGCGAGCCTCCACTTCATCCATCCCGCTCCGATGTGATGTGTGATATCTTCGTCAATCTCCCCGTTACTTTGGATAATAGACCCCAAGATACTTAAAACTTGCTCTCCTAGGGATAACTTGAGCATCAAGCTTGACCTATACGTCTGCATCATTGGTCTCACTGAATTTGCACTCCAAGTATTCTGTCTTGGTTCTATTCAGTTTGAAACTTTAGATTCCAAGGTCTGTCTCCAAACCTCCAACCTCGCGTTAACTCCGATGCGCGTCTCGTCAATCAACACTATATCATCGGCAAATAACATGCACCAAGGCACCTCCCCTTGGATGTGACGCGACAGTACATCCATCGCCAAGGCAAACAAAAATGGGCTAAGAGCCGATCTCTGGTGCAACCCCCATCACCACAGGGAAAAGGTCTGAGTCGCCACCTACAGTCCTCACCCGAGTCTTAGAATCATCATACATATCCTGAATCACCCTAATGTACTCTACCGGAACTCCGCTAACTTCCAAACACCTCCACAGTACCTCCCTCGGAACTTTATCGTATGCCTTCTCAAGGTCAATAAATACCATATGCAAATCCTTCTTCCTTTCCCTGTACTGCTCCACTAATCTCCTTACCAGATGAATCATTTCCTTAGTCGAACGCCCCGGCATGAATCCAAACTGATTCTCGAAAATAGACACGCACTTCCTCACCCTGGCCTCCACCACTCTCTCCCAAACCTTCATAGTGTGACTCAATAACTTGATACCTTTATAATTATTGTAATTTTAGATATCACCCTTGTTCTTGTAAATTGGAACCATCGTACTCCACCTACATTCTTCGGGCATCTTCTTTGCCTTAAAAATAACATTAAACAGCCTAGTGAGCCACTCCAAACCTGCTCGCCCCGCGCTCTTCCATAATTCCACCGGAATTTCGTCTGCCCCCGTTGCTCTGCCCCTACACATCCTACGCATCACTCCTTCCACCTCCTCTACCGTAATCCGCCTACAATTCCCAAAATCCCGCCGACTCTCGGAGTGCTCCAACTCACCCATCACAATGCATCTATCCCCTTCCTCATTCAACAATTTATGGAAGTATGTCTGACATCTTCTCATAATGAGTGCCTCGTCCATCAACACTTTACCATCCTCGTCCTTATGCACTTAACTTGGTCTAAGTCACGGGCTCTCCTCTCCCTCACCTTGGCCAACCGATACAACCTCTTGTCCCCACCTTTGCCCTCAAGATCCTCGTACAAACGAGCAAATGATGCATTTTTAGCCGTCGTAACTGCTAACTTTGCCTCTTTCTTTGCCTTTATGTAACACTCTCGATATGTCCTTTTTCCTCCTCGTTTGTACTCTCTACTAGCTTCATAGTATGTGTGCCAAATATCATAAATATTAAAAAGAGTAATTAAATAACTATTCCTAAATAGTAGGGAGTTCACTAAATATTTATTTATAAATATTAGAAAAATAATTAAATGACTATTTTGTCCAATGTGAACTCAATTTTAAAATGGGTAAAAAAGGCGAACGACATTTCGCTAAGAGCTTTCGTGCTTTTAATATAACTAGTCTTTGGGTACGCATTTTGTGCGTGTACCTTTATCAATAAATATATATTTTTTAAAATTGCATAAATATTTTTAAAATTATTGACAATGCTAGCTTAATGAGATTAACATTCGTTATTTTTAGGAATTTTTAATTTTTAATATTTATTCAAAACTCAAACACAACATTTAATAATATTTATGTATTGTTTTAAATATATATATATATATATATTTATTGATATAGGCACATGCAAATGATAGAAGATACAAATTATTTTCGATTTTTTTTCCTATTCAAACAATATATTATTCTTTTTGTCAATTTGAGTAATATTTAAAATTTATATTTAATAATTAAAGTATATATTAGTTAGGTACCGAATCTCTTACTTTTAGTAGTATATCTTATTAGAATTATAAGTTCCCCAATATAAAAGGAATGAATTTGAAATATATTTTCATTGAAATTGTCGTCGGATATACAAGGGAAAAAAAGTAATATTACTTCTATTTTCCCAAATAATATCTACTCTAAAGTCCTAAGGACTTCCTACATAATTCAATTAAGAACAAATTTAATAATACAAAAATAAAATAAAATTTAAAGTCCTATATATTAGGATAATAAGTAAACTACAACTTTGTCTAATGTGAAATTTATTTTCTAAGGGTAAAATAGACGAATAACATTTAATTAAGGGTCTTCGTGCTTTTAATATAGTATAGATAAATATAGATTAAATATATATTTTAATGACCAAGTTTTTAAATGCATACTTATTGATTAAAATTTTAAAAATATCAAATAGTTTCTTTTGAAAGGAAAATAAAGAGGCAGAATTGGTAGGAAGACAAAAATTACATAACGTTTATCGTTGGTAGTAGGAAAAGAAACTTACCTTCTATGTACGTATTTTTTTAAAATATTTTTGGTTCTTATTAGGAAAACTATATTTAACATAAATTTAAAATTTTAGTTGATTTACCTAGATATGAGGGAATAAGGAAATATTGAATTACTAAAATTATAATTGATATTGAAGTCCTTAATATTAGAAAAATAACTAATTTACAATTTTGTCTCTTGTAAATTTTTAAAGGGCAAAAAAGACGAAACGATATTTCGCGAAGGACCTCGTGCATTTAATATATTATAAATTATAATATAAATATAAATATAGATAGATATATATAATCTTACAGGTTTTGTTTTATACGCTACTTGATATTAGATATTTCATTCATAGTTTAAACTTTTTGTCTATAAAATAGTACATAGCTCTCTAAAAGGGGAAATTCTCATTGAAGGAAGAGGACCATAATTGTTTGGTTTCTAATGGATTACGCTTTCCATTAAATTGAATATTTTGTACGATAACTTAGTTTACCTTACTCCTTTTATGTGTTGGAATTTCAATGCACTAAATATTAACATAGAGATTTATCTACATAATTCGTATATGGTATTAAATTACTAAATAATAGGAGGACTTACATAAGGGAAGATTTAATGGCAAAACTTTAGTTAAATTTGAAGTCCTAAATTTTAGGAAAAATAACTGAATGATTATTTTATCCAGTGTAAACTCTATTTTTAAAGAATAAAAAAGGCGGACGATATTTCGGCTAAAGGTCTTCATGCTTTTAATATAGTATAGATATAGATGTAGATATAAATGTATCTATCTATCTATACTATATTAAAAGTGGAAAGTCAAAAAAGTTAAAAGTCTACCTAAATATCCTACTTATTAAACTAAATATCTTATTTAATAAAATAAAATAAAAAACTAATGTCTACCATATCTATACTATATTAAAAGCACGAAAACTCTTAGCGAAATGTCGTTTGCCTTTTTTACCCTTTTAAAATAAATTTTACATTGAACAAAGTAGTAATTTTAAGTTATTTTCCTAATATATAGAAATAGCTATTTTATTATTTTCCTAATATGTAGAGTTTGAAATCAACTAAAACTTTTCTTATTAAAGCTTCCCTTCTTTAAATTATTATGTAAAATCCTAATTTTTAGCATATTAAAATCAACTAAATAAATATCAAACGATTCGTTTATATCATTTTTTTGTAACTACACATAGGAATTAGGAATGCGAATCTCATGAATTTGATATAGAATATTAAAGTTTCATTGGATGTGCACCTTTGTTCCAACTTAAATATTTAAACTATTATATATACCTCAATTTGTAAAAAATTGAGTCTCTCTGTACATGTACTTCTAGCATTGTGATGACCTGTAAGGTTATCCTAAGTAAATCTAGCTAAATCTGTGTTCCGAGGCCCCGAAAGCCTCCGTTAATCTCACATCAATATGCGTGCGCAACCCAGGCGTGTTGCCGGGAAGCTTTTATGTGAAAACTTGATGAAAATGGAAGTTTATAATAATTAATGGAATAGAGTTGACTTTGGTCAATATTTTTTGGTCCCAAGCCCGAGAATCGAATTCCGAGGTCCCAAGCCCGGGAAATGAATTTTTAAAGAAAATTATTTTCTGAAAATAATAAAGGTTTTTTAAAATGATAATTGATGTGAAAATCGTGTTACTGGGCCCGTATTATGGTTCCGGAGCCCGGAACATGTTTAATATATGTTATGTTACTTATCTGTGAAATTTGGTGTAAAACGGACTTGAAATGACGTGTTTCGGATCAAAATCAGAATAATTGAGCCTTATGAAGTTTTAAGAAAATTCTATGAGTTTTGAGGTTTAATTTATTGATTTTGATGATATTTTGGTAATTTAAATGCTTGAATAAGTCCGTAGGATGATTTGGGAGTCGTGTGTGTTTTTGATTTTGAGTCCCGAGGGCTCGGGTGTGTTTCGGGTAGGTAACGGGGTGTAAAATGTATGAAAAATCTGGTGTATTTGCATTTTTCTAGTGTTTGTTCCTTTACTCTATGCGATCACATTGATTGGTCCGCGATCGCATAGCTTCGTGCCTGGGGAGTAGTTTGTTACACTATGTGATCGCATAGCAGCCTCCGCGATCGCATAGTGCATTAGGTAGGCTGGGGGGCTGGGGGTAGTTAATTCAGTGCGGTCGCGTGTAGGGACCCGCGATCGCATAGGGTGAGGTCTCAGTGTTCCGCGATCGCATAAGCCCTCCTGCGATTGCAGGGTCAGCCAAGTTCTCTTCTGCGATCGCAACTCCCCTTCTGCGATCACAGAGTGTATTTTTGCCCAATTATTTTCTTAAGTCAAAAACAAAATGTTATTTCGGGATTTCCACTTCTTCATCAACTCCTTCTTCTCCAAAGCCCCATTGACGACCTCCAAGCTAGTTTCCCTCCATAACCACTTGGGTAGGTGATCCTAGCTCCTAATTCTTCCGTTTTCCTTCATCAAACACTAGAATCTAGGTCTAAAATCATGGAAACAAAATAGAAATTAGGGGTTTTGGGTAGAGTTAGGGCTTATGGGATTTTGGGTAATTCAACCTCATTTTGGGGTCGGGGTTCAAAACAAATCATATATTTAAACTCGTGGGGGTATGGGTAATCGGGTTTTGGTCCGAGCCTCGTATTTGGACCAAGAGGGCTCGGAGTCGAATTTTGGTATTTTGGAAAGAATGCTAGGAATTGTATATTTAAGCTATGGAATTGTATTAATGGGTCATTATTGATGTTAATAAGTTAATTATGTCTAGATATTGT